>JABXJD010000326.1:115000-145000 GCA_013375575.1 Percina caprodes
TGTGTGTGTGTGTGTATATGTGTGTGTGTGTATATGTGTGTGTGTGTGTGTGTGTGTGTGTGTGTGTGTGTGTCTCATTATTCTACCATTTAAAATGATAACGATCCATCAGACAGGAAGCCTCCTCCTTCCTTGTTAGAACTCATCTTCTAATGATCCTGTTTCAGTTTACTCCCCCACAGGGATGGGGGGGGCAGACTCCAGTCTGAGGGGAAGATAACTCCTGTTAGGACCAGACTCCATGTAAATAATCACTACTTTTATCATCGTAAAACACACTTCATTCAAAGTGGACACAAACTAAATAAAACTACCAAAAGCCGTCTTGGTTCATCTTTCCACTGTTCCACCAATCACCACTCTGGTCTGGTTGGAATAAACTCTTAATTCACCCATTTACATGTGGAGATATGCTGCTCTATACACGCTAAAAGTAGTGATTATTTACATGGAGTCTGGTGGAGATATGCTGCTCTATACACGCTAAAAGTAGTGATTATTTACATGGAGTCTGGTGGAGATATGCTGCTCTATACACGCTAAAAGTAGTGATTATTTACATGGAGTCTGGTGGAGATATGCTGCTCTATACACACTAAAAGTAGTGATTATTAACATGGAGTCTGGTGGAGATATGCTGCTCTATACATGCTAAAAGTAGTGATTATTAACATGGAGTCTGGTGGAGATATGCTGCTCTATACACGCTAAAAGTAGTGATTATTAACATGGAGTCTGGTGGAGATATGCTGCTCTATACATGCTAAAAGTAGTGATTATTAACATGGAGTCTGGTGGAGATATGCTGCTCTATACATGCTAAAAGTAGTGATTATTAACATGGAGTCTGGTGGAGATATGCTGCTCTATACATGCTAAAAGTAGTGATTATTTACATGGAGTCTGGTGGAGATATGCTGCTCTATACATGCTAAAAGTAGTGATTATTTACATGGAGTCTGGTGGAGATATGCTGCTCTATACACACTAAAAGTAGTGATTATTTACATGGAGTCTGGTGGAGATATGCTGCTCTATACATGCTAAAAGTAGTGATTATTTACATGGAGTCTGGTGGAGATATGCTGCTCTATACATGCTAAAAGTAGTGATTATTTACATGGAGTCTGGTGGAGATATGCTGCCCTATACATGCTAAAAGTAGTGATTATTTACATGGAGTCTGGTGATGGTGATTTATGTTAAACTAAAAGGATCTTCCTCTTTAACTAAAAGGTCTATCTCTGTAGGGATCCATCCCATAATGTTGTCACACACTTAGAATAATAACCTGAGTCTGTCAGCAGCCATAACACAACTTTGTGTGGACGCTGACTGAAGTCTGTGTTTTCCAAAGACTGAAGATGAAGTCCTGGTTCTGCTGGATCCTGATCCTGTTCAGAGATGTGTCGACGGACCCGGGTCCACGCTACGCCGTCCACCGCACGCCGGTTAGCTTTGATCGGGCCGCAGAGCTCTGCTCCCCCACCGGCCTCCTCACCACGCTCGCCACTAAGCAGGAACTCACCACCGTCCTGGAGGCGGCGGCGGGAGACGCGGGGGACGCGGGTCCACGTCGCGGGGAGTTCACCTTCTGGGTCGGGCTGAGGAAGCTGAAGGACGAGTGCGTGATTCCCACGCTACCGCTCAGAGGATTCAAGTGGACGAAGGACGGCAGCGAGGACTCACAGGTGAGCAGGACGTACCTAGCACATTAGATTAAATTAGACTCAACTTTATTGTCATTACACATGTACAGGTACAAGACAACGAAATGCAGTTTAGGACTAGGAGCTAGACACTAGGAAGTGCAGGTACATGTACTGCAGTACTGCTCTTCAGTCTACATGGTGAGGTACTTGTACTTTACTTGAGTCTTTTCTTTTCATGTTACTTTCTACTTATACTAAAAGCTTTAGACATTACTGTATATGCACTTTTATTATTTCTCATACTCATTTCATTCTGATGTCTCTACATACTACTATCTACATACTACTCTACTGCTGTCTCTACATACTACTCTACTGCTGTCTCTACATACTACTCTCTACATACTACTCACTACTGATGTCTCTACATACTACTCTCTACATACTACTCTCTACATACTACTCTCTACTGTTGTCTCTACATACTACTATCTACATACTACTCTACTGCTGTCTCTACATACTACTCTCTACATACTACTCACTACTGATGTCTCTACATACTACTCTCTACATACTACTCTCTACATACTACTCTCTACTGCTGTCTCTACATACTACTCTCTACATACTACTCACTACTGATGTCTCTACATACTACTCTCTACATACTACTCTCTACATACTACTCTCTACTGTTGTCTCTACATACTACTCACTACTGTTGTCTCTACATACTACTCTCTACTGCTGTCTCTACATACTACTCTCTACTGCTGTCTCTATATACTACTCTCTACTGCTGTCTCTACATACTACTCTCTACATACTACTCTCTACTGCTGTCTCTATATACTACTCTCTACTAATGTCTCTACATACTACTCTACTGTTGTCTCTACATACTACTCTCTACTGCTGTCTCTATATACTACTCTCTACTAATGTCTCTACATACTACTCTCTACTGATGTCTCTACATACTACTCTCTACTGATGTCTCTACATACTACTCTACTGTTGTCTCTACATACTACTCTCTACTGCTGTCTCTATGTACTACTCTACTGTTGTCTCTACATACTACTCTCTACTGCTGTCTCTATATACTACTCTCTACTAATGTCTCTACATACTACTCTCTACTAATGTCTCTACATACTACTCTCTACTGATGTCTCTACATACTACTCTCTACCGATGTCTCTACATACTACTCTCTACTGTTGTCTCTCTACATACTACTCTCTACTGTTGTCTCTCTACTGTTGTCTCTCTACATACTACTCTCTACTGTTGTCTCTCTACATACTACTCTCCACTGTTGTCTCTCTACATACTACTCTCTACTGTTGTCTCTACATACTACTCTCTAATGATGTCTCTACATACTACTCTCTACTGTTGTCTCTACATACTACTCTCTACTGTTGTCTCTACATACTACTCTCTAATGATGTCTCTACATACTACTCTCTACTGTTGTCTCTCTACTGATGTCTCTAAATACTACTCTCTACTGTTGTCTCTCTACTGTTGTCTCTCTACATACTACTCTCTACTGTTGTCTCTACATACTACTCTAATGATGTCTCTACATACTACTCTCTACTGTTGTCTCTCTACATACTACTCTCCACTGTTGTCTCTCTACATACTACTCTCTACTGTTGTCTCTCTACTGATGTCTCTAAATACTACTCTCTACTGTTGTCTCTCTACTGTTGTCTCTCTACATACTACTCTCTACTGTTGTCTCTACATACTACTCTAATGATGTCTCTACATACTACTCTCTACTGTTGTCTCTCTACATACTACTCTCTACTGTTGTCTCTCTACTGTTGTCTCTCTACTGATGTCTCTAAATATTATTCTCTACTGTTGTCTGTCTACACACTACTCTCTACCGTTGTCTCTACATACTACTCTCTACTGTTGTCTATCTACATACTACTCTCTACTGTTGTCTCTCTAAATACTACTCTCTACTGTTTTCTCTAAATACTACTCTCTACTGTTGTCTCTACATACTACTCTCTACTGTTGTCTCTACATACTACTCTCTACTGTTGTCTCTCTACTGTTGTCTCTACATACTACTCTCTACTGTTGTCTCTACATACTACTCTCTACTGTTGTCTCTCTACTGTTGTCTCTACATACTACTCTCTACTGTTGTCTTTCTACTGTTTTCTCTCTACTGTTGTCTCTGTACATACTACTCTCTACTGTTGTTTCTACATACTACTCTCTACTGTTGTCTTTCTACTGTTTTCTCTCTACTGTTGTCTCTGTACATACTACTCTCTAACGTTGTCTCCCTACATACTATTCTCTACTGTTGTCTCTCTACTGTTGTCTCTCTACATACTACTCTCTACCGTTGAATACTGCTTAATACTTCTTCCACCATTGCAGGTGAGCCGCTGGGCCCAGGAACCAAAGGAAACCTGCACGTCGTCTCGGTGCGCGGCGCTGAAGGTCCAGATGGACGGGTCCTCGGTGACGCACTGGGGTCTGATCCCCATCTCCTGCAGGACTGAGAACCACTTCATCTGTCAACTCACACATGATGCACACAAGGCCACTTGGCCGAAAGCTGATCTTGAACCAGGACATGGAGCCCATGAGCCTGATGCACCATCTACTAAAACAGACCCTGGACCTAAGCCTGGACCTGACCCTGGACCTAATCCTGGACCTGACCCTGGACCTGATGCTGCCCCTGATAATGGACCTAGTCCTGGACCTGATTCTGGACCTTACCCTGGACCTGATGGTGCACCTGATCTTGGACCTAATCCTGGACATAATCCTATACCTGATCCTGGACCTGATCCATTTTCTCAAATAGAACCGCCTGCAACAGAAAAATATAAAACTGGCGCAACACACCAATCTGACATGAAGCCTAGAACTACCCCTACCCCTGGTCCTCATCCGGCGGCGGGGTCAGGCTCCTGTCAGCCCCCCCACATTCCCAGCGCCCGCTCCATTAACCTGGGCCAGGTGAACAGCAGCCGGATCTTGGTGGAGTGCTGGTCGTCTGCCCCTCTGGAGCTGCGTTGCTGGGGCCGTCCGGTGGTGTGGCGGTTGCCAGACGGCTCGCCGGCCGACTTCACCAACATCTGCACATCGTGCGATGCCGGCTTCCAGAAGGACGCCTCGGGGACCTGCGTGGACGTGGACGAGTGCAGCGCCGGCGCCAGTCCGTGCAGACGTGGCTGCCTGAACACGGCCGGCTCCTACAGCTGCTTCTGCTCCGACCAGAGCGGGACGCAACACGACGAGGACTCGCCAGAGTGCGCCGAAGGGGCCACGGGCAGCGTGCTCATGGTGGCGCTGGTTGCCGTGGCGGCACTGGTGCTGCTCGTGGTGGTTGTCCTGGTGACGGTGAAGTGCTGCCTGATGAGGCAGTCAAAGAAACGTGCCATGAAGAAGGCGGAGAAGATGGCAATGGGGGAGCAAGGAAACAGCCAATGAGAAGAAGATCTGAGAGTGACATCATCATGTCTCCAAAATACAGAGAGGGTTTTTTTTATTAAAGATTCATATCAAACACACAACGTTGCAAACATATTCAATCAATTCTACAACAGGAATTGAACATGGAGTACAATATTGATGCATTTTCCAAAAAACAAAAACAAAATAAATAAATAAAAACTAAATAAATGAAGGGAAGAGAGACCGATGGACTCAGCAGTCGACACAAAGGAATGAGATTGTAAAAGTATTCATGAAAAGTTTTTATTTTATGATTATGATATGTCATTTAGAAAGGAGATGTTGTAAGAAATCAACATTTGTGTATGAAATATTTTGCATTAAAATCAGATTGTTCTCCATTTGAAGTCCGAATTTAACGATCGTATGTTTAAATTGGGATATTTTGTGTTTGGGACATGATCCAGAACTGGAAACATCCCAGAAGGTCTGGGTTACACCACCAGAGAAGAAGAGATGTTCTGGGTTACACCACCAGAGAAGAAGAGATGTTTTGGGTTACACCACCAGAGAAGAAGAGATGTTCACATCCATATTAACCCTTTGATGCAAGAAGTTATTAATAAATGAGTGAACTTCTTTTACCTTTAAATCTTAAGTCTGAGTATTACAGTAGGAATCACAGTAGTCTGAGTATTACAGTAGGAATCACAGTAGTCTGAGTATTACAGTAGGAATCACAGTAGTCTGAGTATTACAGTAGGAATCCCAATATAGCCACTATAGTACTGTAAACGACTGTATTTTTATGGTATCTTTCTGGTTCAATGTAATCTTCATTAGCGGATTCAAGTTTTCGATTATTTATTATTATTATTATTATTAGTAGTAGTATTATTATTAGTATTATTATTATTAATGCGTGTTTTTCATTTAAATGTTTGTCAGTAGACCAGACCTTCATATGTCACACTAATTATTAAAAGGATTAATAAAGTTATACATTATTATATTATGTTTATTATATTATTATAATACACATACATTATTATAACGGCATATATCTATGTACTGTAGTATCAGTTCTACTCCATAGTTGTAGTACTAGGATGAGGCTACTCTCCCCAACGTGATGTCATCACCGAATGGAGTTAAAAAACCACAAAACCAAAAGTGACAAGAAATTGACCTTTAACGGCCTCATACATAAAGCTCACACACACACACACACACACACACACTCACACACACACTCACACACACACACACACACACACACACACACACACACACACACACACACACACACACTCACACACACACACTCTCACACACACACACACAAAATCACACACAAACACACACACACACATATACACACATGCAATCACACATACAATCACACACACACAATCACACACACGCACACACAATCACACACACACACATATACACACATACAATCACACACACACACACATATACACACACACAATCACACACACACACACACATACACACATACACAAGGAGGATTGTTGTCACGGCAAACCAGAAACTTCCTGGAGGAAGTATGATGAATGGCAGGAAGTGGAAATGAAAGGAGGGCGGAGCTGTGACTAAAGACCACTGTTGTCATGGCAGCACTGCAATAGGTAAGCTGACTCTGTGTGTGTGTGTGTGTGTGTGTGTGTGTGTGTGTGTGTGTGTGTGTGTGTGTGTGTGTGTGTGTACATGTGTGTATGTGTGTGTATGTATGTGTACTTGTGTGTGTGTGTGTAAGTGTGTGTGTGCATTTGTTTGTGTGCATGTGTATGTGTGTGTGTGTGTGTGTGTGTGTGTGTGAGAGTGTGTACATGTGTGTATGTGTGTGTATGTATGTGTACTTGTGTGTGTGTGTGTAAGTGTGTGTGTGCATTTGTGTGTGTGCATGTGTATGTGTGTGTGTGTGCGTGTGTATGTGTGTGTGTGTCTGTGTATGAATGTGTGTGTGTCTTTGTATGAATGTGTGTGTGTGTGTGTGTGTGTGTGTGTGTGTGTGTGTGTAATAATAGACATTTAGCAAGAACAGAGCAGAGCTCAGTGTTCAGGCCAACAGGAGCGAGAGAGGCGAGAGGAGTGTGACAGTGTGAAGGAGGGCGAGGAAGAGGAGCCATTGTCTCTGATGAGGGTCTAACGAGGAGGGTCTAACGAGGAGGGACTGTTCTCATGGAGCAGTTAGGCTCTACATGTCTGCATGTTTCAGGTAAAAGTCTCTATCAGACACACACACACACACACAGAGATACAGTCACACACACATACACACACACACACACACACACACAGACACACACACTTAAATCAGGTTGTGTGTGCGTGCTCTGTTGCTTGCATGGCTGTGTGTTGAATGTGGAGACTGTTGATGTGCACTAATGACTCGCTGCTTCCTGCTGTATGTGCTGTATGTACATGCACTCACTGGATGTACAGCTGTATATGACTGGCTGCTCTACAATGCTGCTTGGTTCCAGCCCCGAGGAGCCTCCCCTACAGGATATTTGCTGAGTCTACGGAGCCCATGCTCTACACATTAAACCTACAGTCAGAGATTACTGATTTTATTTAATGAAAAGGTTTCTTCAATTTTTAGTTTTCAGTGGTTCTCCAGGGAGATGTGCACATGGAGTTACCCTGAAAAGGGGCCCCCAGAGGTCTGTGCATGCATCCCAAACCCTCTGGACAGCCCAGGTGGAAAAGAACACTTGGGTGGAGCCTCCACTAAGAATGTGTTACATTTGGAAATCTTTTTAATGGGGCATTATGTCCTCCAAAGTCACCTGATAAAACTGCAAATTTGTTATTCCCTAGAATCCTAAAGTGATCGCTTTTGCATGTATTCCCTTTGTCATAAGTTATCCAATCCAACAAAAACACAAAGCCAGTCACATTCCCTGTTTGTGTTCACATTAACTTGGCCATTGAATCTGTAGTAAATCTCCTTCTTTTCCTGTTTGCAGAGACACACTGAGGACAACACAGAGACGCTCCACCTGGACATGGATCACTTGCTGCAGATGCTGCTGCTCATGCTGTGCCGTTCAGGTAGGACTCTGCTTTAAAGATGGTGTGTTATTATTCAAATATTTGTGTTGATCTTTAAATCAGAGGACAGACTACTCTCACACACAGACAGAAAAAAGACAAAAACAGAAAATGGACAATATACATTAATACAATAAATCCTTAATGCATTGTAAAGTTAGCCATGGAGTTCCACAAGGCTCTGTGCTTGGACCATTTATTTCTATTTACCTTAAGTATGCTTCCTCTATATTGTTGGAAACACTTGAGAAATCTTCACTGTTATGCAGATAATACCCAACTATACCTATTGAGTAGGCCAGAAACCAATCAGCTAGTTAATCTTCAAGCATGCAGTAATTACACAAAAGGTTCCAGTTACTTAAAGACAATTACACAACACTTCTCTTTTAATTCATCCCAGACTTTTAATTAATTTCAATTAAATTTTTTATAGTATAAAATCATAACAACAGATATCTCACTTTACAGATAGAGTAGAGCAGGTCTAGACCACGCTATAATTTACAGATAGAGCGGGTCTAGACCACTCTATAATTTACAGATAGAGCGGGTCTAGACCGCTCTATCTGTAAATTATAGAGCGGGTCTAGACCGCTCTATAATTTACTGATAGAGTAGCCTGAATATATATGCAGAAGAACACACACTATTGTGTGTTGGTAGAGAAAATGCAATCACAGATATTGACATTTGAACTATTCCATCTAGACCTCAACAGGTACGCAGACACAGAAGAGAGAAATAAAGAATCATTGAAGCAGAATCAGCATTTACACTTTCATCTTTTCTTAAATACATTGACTTGTTTTGCTGATGACTCTCTGGTTTCTGTTCAGAGTCTGTCAAGTTGGTGGGGGGAGCCAGTCGCTGTGCAGGAAGACTGGTGCTTAAACAGGGAGAATGGAGACCAGTGAGTTACATTAAAGAAGATTATTACTCTGACTGGACCCTGAGGAAAGTAGCTGCTGTCTGCAGAGAGTTGGACTGTGGCTCGGCTGGTTCTGTAGAAGGGAGAAAAGAGTCCTCAGTCAGATCTGTGTGGAGGATCAGGTCTGACTGTGTTGAGTCTGGATCTCCTCTGAGGGAGTGTGCAGCATCATTTTCCTCTTCCTCCATCCTCTATATCACCTGCTCAGGTAAGCCCATCAGTGACATCATCTATGACAGTGTACCCAGGTTGACAGCAGACTGTCTCCAGCAGCCATGACGGAGTCTGATGAGCTGCTGCCTCAGTAAATCAGCTGCTGAATACATTAAGATATAATAAAATGAACAATAGTTAAGCCACCTACACATGATTTGTGGTAAAACGCTGTGTACTTTCTGTGCCTTAGTTTAGTACAGCGGTGTAGAAACTCTGAGGAAGAGCTACCGTCGGCGTGTCACACCACTTGGAAGTGCCGCCAGACCGTGCTCTCAGATGTTAAAGTATTTGAACTTCGACCTTGTAGCCGCTGACCTTTTGAGATGCAACCAAATCCTGAAGCAATGACGTATACCTATGTTGCGCTTTACCTCTCTGCTCTGTGCCCTACCTTCTGGTTTTAGCGCAGATCATGTGTGGCCGGCTTTAGGAGTATTCAGTGTTAATGTTAACATGGCTGCCGTCCGAGGTGTTTTAAAGATGAGTTCTGCTGTTAATGATCAACTTCTGTTGGAGCTGTGCTGAGTCCAGTTTGAATCACTGAATTGTTGCTTCCTGACATCTCTTTTAGTGTCTGGTGTCTTTTCTCTCTCTCTGTTATCATCTCTCCAGACTCTGTCAGGCTGGTGGAGGGGACCGGTCTGTGCTCAGGCAGACTGGAGGTGAAGACTAACCAGTCTACCCAGCGCTGGTCCTCAGTGTGTGAACAGGTCTTTGACCAGCAGGATGCAGAGGTGGTCTGCAGGGAGCTTGGCTGTGGGGCTCCTTTATTCCTCAAGGAGGCGCTCTATGGAGAAGTGGAGCCTCCAATGAGGACCAAAGAGTTCCAGTGTGGAGGCCATGAGTCTGCTCTCCTGGACTGTAGAAGCTCAGGCTCAGATAGAAACACCTGCTCACCTAGAAAAGCTGTTAGACTCACCTGCTCAGGTAGAAGAGGAGCTGCAGCTCTGATTTGGTTCATTTCTGTTCCAATAATACTCACTTTATTCTTTCGCTGTTGTCTCTGCTTTCTGTTCAGAGCCTGTCAGGTTGGTGAGGGGAGCCAGTTGCTGTGCAGGATCACTGGAGGTGAAACATCATAGAGTTTGGAGACCTGTGGGTGGCGATTACAACTGGCCCCTGAAGCAGGCAGCTAAGATAGCAGCTGCTGCCTGCAGAGAGTTGGACTGTGGCTCTGCTGTTTCTGTAAGAGAGAGAGAAGAGTCCTCAGGTAGATCTGTGTGGTGGATCAGGTCTGACTGTGTTGAGTCTGGATCTCCTCTGAGGGAGTGTGCAGAATCAATATACTCTGCCTACACCTTGGATCTCACCTGCTCAAGTAAGCCCACAGTGACATAATCTATGACATCATCTATGACAGTGATGAACCCAGGTTGACACACATGCAGCAGCTAGAAAGCGAACAGACTGTTTTAGCAGCTATTAAGGAGGAGAATCTGCTAATGCCTCAGTAAACATACACCAAGATATATATCTGTAGATATGAACCATACACCAAGATACATATCTGTAGATATGAACCATACACCAAGATATATATCTGTAGATATGAAACATACACCGAGATATATATCTGTAGATATGAACCATGGCGGCTACTTCAGGAGTCCCCTGGGCCAACCGGCCAGAAAGGACTCCTTCACCTTGACAGCTTTTTGAGCCCCTGGCTATCCCCAGCAGGCTCTCTGGTTGCTACCATAACAGACACCAAGGACTTACTGGACCCAACTTTGAGCAGCTCAGCTCAGCCAGGAGATTGTTAGTATCTCCACTCCCACGTGGTGTCCTTCACCCTGGGAAACTCCTTCAAAGTCCAGAGTCCAGCCCCTATCCCTCTTAGAGATCAGAGATCATTTTCTAAAAAGGTTTCTAATATAGGTTACAGATCTTCTCAGAAAAATAAAGAGTTAACACGTTTGAACTTGCTGGTTGTCATGGATGCTTGCTGGTTAACTGTAGTTCAGACTGTCCGCAGTTCAGGTTTAAATCAGCCATCAGGCTAGTTGACTGAAAGCTGGATGCCCTGGCCCATCCATCTTCCTCCACTCATCCAGGATCGGGTCACGGGGGGAGCAGCTCTAGCAGGGGACCCCAAACTTTTTCCTTTCCCAAGCCACATTAGTCAACTCTGACTGGGGGATCCAGAGGCGTTCCCATGCCAGGTTGGAGATATAATCCCTGCACCTAGTCCTGGGTCTTCCCTAAGGCGTCCTCCCAGCTGGACGTGCCTGGAACACCTCCCTAGGGAGGCGCCCAGGAGGCATCCTTACCAGATGCCCGAACCACCTCAACTGGTTCCTTTTGACGCAAAGGAGCAGCGGCTCTACTCTGAGCCCCTCTCGGATGACTGAGCTTCTCACCCAATCTCTAAGGGAGACACCAGCCCCCCTCCTGAGGAAACCCATTTCGGCCGCTTGTACCCTGAATCTGGTTCTTTCAGTCATGACCCAGCCTTCATGACCATAGGTGAGAAGAAGAACCAGAACTGACCGGTAGATCGAGAGCTTTTCCTTCTGGCTCAGATCTTTTCGTCACAAGGGTGCAATAAACTGAATGTAATACCGCACCCGCTGCTCCGATTCTCCTACCAATCTCACGCTCCATGGTCCCCTCACTCGCAAACAAGACCCCAAGGTATTTAAACTCCTTCACTTGGGGTAAGGACTCACTCCCTACCTGAAGAAGGCACTCCATCGGTTTTCTGCTGAGAACCATGGCCTCAGATTTAGAAGTGCTAATCCTCATCCCAGCCGCTTCACACTCGGCTGAGAACCGATCCAGTGAGTGCTGAAGGTCACAGGCCGATTATGTCATCAGGACCACATCATTTTCAAAAAGCAGTGATGAGATCCCAAGCCCACCAAACTGCAACCCTTCCCCGCCCCGACTACACCTCGATATCCTGTTCATAAATATTACAAACAGGATTGGTGACAAAGCGCAGCCCTGGCGGAGGCCAACCCTCACCTGGAACGAGTCAGACTTACTGCCGAGAACCAGGACACAGCTCTCGCTTTGGTCATACAGAGATTGGATGGTCCTGAGAAGGGACCCCCTCACCCAATACTCCCGCAGCACCTCCCACAGTATCTTTCGGGGGACCTGGTCATATGCCTTCTCCAGATCCACAAAACATGTAGACCGGTTGGGCATACTCCCAGGCTCCCTCCAGGATCCTTGTGAAAGTTAAGATCTGATCCATTATTCCACGACCAGGACAGAATCCGCATTGTTCCTCTTCAATCCGATGTTCGACTATCGGCTGAATCCTCCTCTCCAGCACCTTGGAGTGGACTCTACCAGGGAGGCTGAGAAGTGTGATACCCCTGTAATTGGCACGCACCCTCTGGTCCCCCTTTTTAAAGAGGGGGACCACCACCCCGGTCTGCCACTCCTTAGGCACCGTCCCAGACTTCCATACAATGTTGAAGAGGTGTGTCAACCAACACAGCCCCTCCACACCCTGAGCTTTCAGCATTTCTGGATGGATCTCATTAATCCCTGTGGCTTTGCCGCTGTGTAGTTGTTTAACTACCTCAGTAAACTCCACCAGGGAAATTGACGATAATCCTCCATTATCATGTTAGGGAAGTGGACGTGTTAGCATCATCCTCCTGCTCTGTCTCTACCATAGAGGACGTGTTAGCATCATCCTCCTGCTCTGTCTCTACCATAGAGGACGTGTTAGCATCATCCTCCTGCTCTGTCTCTACCATAGAGGACGTGTTAGCATCATCCTCGAGCTCTGTCTCTACCTTAGAGGACGTGTTAGCATCATCCTCCAGCTACGTCTCTACCTTAGAGGACGTGTTAGCATCATCCTCCAGCCTTTTCTTTACCATAGAGGACGTGTTAGCATCATCCTCCTGCTCTGTCTCTACCATAGAGGACGTGTTAGCATCATCCTCCTGCTCTGTCTCTACCATAGAGGACGTGTTAGCATCATCCTCGAGCTCTGTCTCTACCTTAGAGGACGTGTTAGCATCATCCTCCAGCTCCGTCTCTACCTTAGAGGACGTGTTAGCATCATCCTCCAGCCTTTTCTTTACCATAGAGGACGTGTTAGCATCATCCTCCTGCTCTGTCTCTACCATAGAGAAAGTGTTAGCATCATCCTCCAGCCTTTTCTTTACCATAGAGGACGTGTTAGCATCATCCTCCAGCTCTGTCTCTACCATAGAGGACGTGTTTTCATCATCCTCCAGCTCTGTCTCTACCATAGAGAACGTGTTAGCGTCATCCTCCAGCCTTTTCTTTACCTTAGAAGACGTGTTAGCATCATCCTCCTGCTCTGTCTCTACCTTAGAGGACGTGTTTTCATCATCCTCCAGCTCTGTCTCTACCATAGAGGACGTGTTAGCGTCATCCTCCAGCTCTGTCTCTACCTTAGAGGACGTGTTTTCATCATCCTCCAGCTCTGTTAATTCTACCATAGAGAACGTGTTAGCATCATCCTCCAGCTCTGTCTCTACCATAGAGGACGTGTTAGCGTCATCCTCCAGCTCTGTCTCTACCTTAGAGGACGTGTTTTCATCATCCTCCAGCTCTGTTAATTCTACCATAGAGAACGTGTTAGCATCATCCTCCAGCCTTTTCTTTACCATAGAGGACGTGTTAGCATCATCCTCCAGCTCTGTCTCTACCATAGAGGACGTGTTAGCATCATCCTCCAGCTCCGTCTCTACCTTAGAGGACATGTTAGCATCATCCTCCAGCTCTGTCTCTACCATAGAGGACGTGTTAGCATCATCCTCCAGCTCCGTCTCTACCTTAGAGGACATGTTAGCATCATCCTCCAGCTCTGTCTCTACCATAGAGAACGTGTTAGTGTCATCCTCCAGCTCTGTCTCTCCAATAGAGGACATGTTAGCGTCATCCTCCAGCTCTGTCTCTACCTTAGAGGACGTGTTTTCATCATCCTCCAGCTCTGTCTCTACCATAGAGAACGTGTTAGTGTCATCCTCCAGCCTTTTCTTTACTATAGAGGACGTGTTAGCATCATCCTCCAGCTCTGTCTCTACCATAGAGGACGTGTTAGCATCATCCTCCAGCTCTGTCTCTACCATAGAGGACATGTTAGCGTCATCCTCCAGCTCTGTCTCTACCTTAGAGAACGTGTTAGCATCATCCTCCAGCCTTTTCTTTACCATAGAGGACGTGTTAGCATCATCCTCCAGCTCTGTCTCTACCTTAGAGGACGTGTTAGCATCATCCTCCAGCTCTGTCTCTACCTTAGAGGACGTGTTAGCATCATCCTCCAGCTCTGTCTCTACCATAGAGGACGTGTTATCATCATCCTCCAGCTCTGTCTCTACCACAGAGGACGTGTTAGCATCATCCTCCAGCTCTGTCTCTACCATAGAGGACGTGTTATCATCATCCTCCAGCTCTGTCTCTACCATAGAGAACGTGTTAGCATCATCCTCCAGCTCTGTCTCTACCAAAGAGGACGTGTTAGCATCATCCTCCAGCTTTTTCGGGCTGTGACCGGCTGGGCTCCGTGGCAAACCCGGCCACAAGGTGCTCGCTGATGAGCCCTCCGTCTGGAGCCAGGCTCAGACGGAGGGCCCCGGGCTTCCTCCGGACTTCCTCCGGGCACCTGCTATGGGAGACCCTAACAGGAGCACAAAGCTCAACAACACAGCCCTCAGGTTCATAGGGACACACAAACCTCTCCACCACGATAAGGTGATGGTTCCCGGAGACAGAGATGTCCTGTTATTGTTTGAAAACACGTTGAAAGTGTTAAAGATGTAAAATATATATTTTAGAGTATTAAATGTAGATGTAACTATTAATAGTAACGTTGTCTGTGTGTGTGTTTCCAGACCTGCTGCTTCAGCCCAACATCTCTGTGTCCTCTTCCATGGACGGGGTCTCCGAGGCCCAGCAGCAGGGGTTCCAGGTGTTCAGGGGCTCCACCTTCACTATCAGCTGCTCCATCCAGCCACAGTACCCAGGAGGCTCCTTCCAGCTCAGTTTCACCTCCTCCAACTCAGCACACAACACCACCCAGCCAGCTGTCAATCACTCTGCCCACTTCCTGTTTCCTGCTGCAGAGCCCGCCCACCAAGGAAACTACAGCTGTGTTTATCAGCTCTATGTTTTCTCTCATGACTTCTCCTCTGAGAGCCGTGTGCTCTCTCTCACCGTCCCAGGTAAGCTGACGGTTTACAGGTTTGGAGAAGATGATTGGTCCAAACTGAGAGAAAAGGATCAGCTGAGCTCATGTTTCTGATGCTGTGATGTCATCGTGTTGCACATGTCATATAGAAACCAAACTTATACAAAGTATATGAATGGCAACAGCTAACAGACTGAAGGGCAGAGCATGTTAGGTTACCAGAATAACTCTGGTTCTCTGAGGGAGATATGGCCCACCCCCAAAGAGCAGGAGGACCAACACCCCAAAGTCAAATCAGTTTTATTCCTTCAGATTCTTCTCAGAGGACTTTATAATCTATTATAGTCTCTGTCCTCAGGCCTCAGTTCAGATAAAGATAAACTCCACAAAAGAGATATGTGTGATTCAGGTCAGTTTGGGTTTAAACGGGAGATGTTGGACTAATCATGTTGTGTGATGTGAGGACTGTCCATGTGTTCCATCAGATCCACCAGGTCCCACAGGTCCATCAGAATCATCATATCCATCATATCCATCAGATCCACCAGGTACACCAGGTCCATCATATCCATCAGATCCACCAGGTCCACCAGGTCCATCAGAATCATCAGGTCCATCAGGATCTACTCGAAGGCCTTTAATCATGGGAGTGGTCGTCTTCTCTCTGACCCTGCTGATGGTGATCACAGTTCTTTACTTCTACTGTAAGGTACGGACACACACCTGTAGTTCAGACCAGTGTTTCTCATACCTTTTACAATATTGTACCCCGAATTGCTTTTTTAATATATATATATGTATGTGTGTATATTTATGTATATATATATGTATATATATATATATGTATATGTGTATATATATATATACATATATATATATATATATACATATATATATATATATATATATATACATACATATATATACATATATACATACATATATATATATACATATATATATATACATATATACATACATATATACATATATATATATATATACATATATACATACATATATATATATACATATATATATACATATATATATACATATATATATATATATATATATATATACACATATACACACACACACACACGGGGAAGCTGTCTGTTGAACTGAAGACAGGAGCGATGCAGGAAGTGACATCATCTGTGTGCTGTCGTGTCTCTCCAGGCCAGCAGGGGGCAGAAGCTGGTCAGACCGAACATCATGCTGGTTTCTTACAGGCGGCTTGTTTCTACAGCTGATGGAGGACTGACTGAAGAGGACGGAGACCAGGGAGCAGAGCAGCGGCTCCTCGATCAATTTTGAACATATTCTTCTCAGCTGTAAGCCCCCTGGTACTAAAGGCGTAAAAACACCTCCGAAATATAACGGTCATTTTAGAAATTAGACTTTAAAGCAGGAATACCGACATCAGCAGCCGGCACAATACCAACCGGCCAAAGACACAGCGACCCAGGTGGATCGGTAACAGTGATCGACAATTAATGTTAAATATTACATTAAAATAAACATCAACATAGATACTCTAAAGTCTGTATTATAATACTCGGTGTGCAGATTAAATCTGCTGACATTTGAAGGATTGAATACCTCCTGCGGCCACTAGAGGGCGCCGCCACTATAGACGTAGACAAAGGTCAGAATGGTGCTGGACCAACGACCTATGGGGCCGTTTTCAGGACAGTCTCATGTTAAAAATCAGAGGCCGTTCTTACACCAATTTTGTGCTTATTTCATACGAATTTAACTTATTTTTTACTTCAGCATTTCAAACATTTACATAATTTTGTAACAGTTTTATAATATTTATGTAATTAAGCATTATTACTTTTACACTTAAATGATTTTACTTTCATAACTAAGCAAAACAATGTGAAATTCTGTGAATGAGCTGATTTTAATTTGTATTCTCCCAGCATGCAACACTGTGGGGACATCCACTAAATACAATAATAATAATAAGTAATAATTTCATTAAAAGTATTTTAAATGTAAAGAAAACATCTGGTGTGTGAAGTATTATCAAAGTAGAGAAGAACATCATCAGCACAGCAGCTCCGTTAACATCGTCAACAGGAGAGTAATTTCAATTCAATTTTATTTATAGTATCAATTCATAACGTGTTATCTCGAGACACTTTACAGATAGAGCAGGTCTAGACCAGATAGAGTAGGTCTAGACCAGATAGAGCAGGTCTAGACCAGATAGAGTAGGTCTAGACTACACTCCAGAATTTACAAGGACCCAACAGTTCTAGTAGTTTCCTCCAGAGCAAGCAACAGTGTGACAGTGGCGACAAAAAACTTCCTTTTAGGCAGAAACCTCGGACAGACCCAAACCCAGACCCAGGCCCACACTCGTCCCCCAGGGCACACTCGTCTCGTCTCCCCAGGGCATACTCGTCTCGTTCGTAAAAAGCTGCCCCAGACGAGTGTCCCCCTTGTGTCGTCCCCCGGGGGACACTCGTCTGGGGCAGCTTTTTACTTTATGTGTCCGTCACTTCAACCATTCTGGTGCCATTTTATCAAAGTATTTATCAAATAACTTAAAATTTTGCCTTTTTTTACCCTTTTGGCATTTTTTCAATTTGTTTTATTTGTTTTACGTTTGTCACTTTTTGACTTTCAGCTTTTCTTTTGATGATTTTTTCATTTTTTTCCTTAAAGTTTTGGTCACTTGAGAAAAGAGAAAAAATCTGACATTTTAAAGTTTTTGGGAGTTTTTTTTGCCATTTTAGAGAAAAACTACGACTCGTCATTCAGACATGAATCCCCCGCCGTGATAAACACTGACATCACTTCCTGTTGATGTTCCACATTAAAATCTTTACAAAATCATACAGAGGCTTTTATTGTGAAGGAACTACAGGAACATTGTTCTGTCTAAAATATAGATGACATGTAACAACAATAACCAGATTTCAAAGAATATGTGACATCATATCTGCGAGTCATTTCAAACTGGGACATCATCATCACATCATATCTGCAAGACTTTTCAGATTATTTCATTTAAACATTAGGGTTTATATATATATATATATATATATTTTATTGATTTTAGACGTAGAAATGTCCAGGATATGTTCCGATGTCTAACCTGCGTCATGATTGGCTGCTTGTTGGTTAGTTGGCTGGTGGTCATGGGAACTCAGGCAGCGAATGCAGAACAACAGACAGAAAGAGGCTGAGGGCATGACGAGGGCGTGGGTGTGGTGAGGGCGTGGTGTGGGTGTGGTGAGGGCGTGGTGAGGGCGTGGTGAGGGCGTGGTGTGGTGAGGGCGTGGTGTGGTGAGGGCGTGGTGAGGGTGTGGTGTGGTGAGGGCGTGGTGTGGTGAGGGCGTGGTGTGGTGAGGGCGTGGTGAGGGCGTGGTGAGGGCGTGGTGAGGGCGTGGTGTGGTGAGGGCGTGGTGTGGTGAGGGCGTGGTGAGGGTGTGGTGTGGTGAGGCGTGGTGTGGTGAGGGCGTGGTGTGGTGTGGGTGTGGTGAGGGCGTGGTGAGGGCGTGGTGAGGGCGTGGTGTGGTGAGGGCGTGGTGTGGTGAGGGCGTGGTGAGGGTGTGGTGTGGTGAGGGCGTGGTGTGGTGAGGGCGTGGTGTGGTGAGGGCGTGGTGTGGTGAGGGCGTGGTGTGGTGAGGGCGTGGTGAGGGCGTGGTGAGGGCGTGGTGTGGTGAGGGCGTGGTGTGGTGAGGGCGTGGTGAGGGTGTGGTGTGGTGAGGGTGTGGTGTGGTGAGGGCGTGGTGTGGTGAGGGCGTGGTGTGGGCGTGGTGAGGGCGTGGTGTGGTGAGGGCGTGGTGTGGGCGTGGTGAGGGTGTGGTGAGGGCGTAGTAAAGGCGTGGCGAAGAATCAGGCGGCGCTGGACACCGCCAGTTTCTTCAGATGATCCATGAAGACCTGCAGACTGACGTCATCAGTCAGGATCGGAGCGCCAGACTCCTGCAGGGAGACAGAATACTACGTATTATACTACAAATTATACACATACTACATATTATACTCCTAGTACCTATTATACTACATATTCCTTATAATACACAGGAGACATTATCCTACATATTATGTAGTGTACAATGAGAAGGTGTGTATATAACACCCCCGACCCTCAGCAGAGTGCAGGTGGAGCGGCTCACCTGTCCCCAGGCGTACATGTTGTTGTGAGTCTGAGACGGGTTCACTTTGGAGAGCAGGAACCGAGCCTGGAACACCAACACACACAAATCAATACATACAGGGGTGTGTGTGTGTGTGTGTGTGTGTGTGTGTGTGTGTGTGTGTGTGTGTGTGTGTGTGTGTGTGTGTGCGCTACCTGGCTGCCTCCGTGCTCCGTGTCGATGTATCGGGGCATTGGGAAGCGAGTGTGCAGCAGCTCCTGGGCGTCGTCCACCGGAGCCTGAAGGAGGTGTCTGAAGTTCTCGTACTCGGGCATCTCCTGATACCCCGCCTTCCTCCACTGGGCTACAGTCTGACAGACACAGAGCAGGGATTAATAACCCTTTTCTGTCTGTCTGTCTGTCTGTCTGTCTGTGTGTCTGTGTGTGTGTGTGTATATTTATATATATCTGTGTGTGTGTGTGTATATTTATATATATCTGTGTATGTGTGTGTGTGTGTGTGTGTGTATGTGTATATCTGTGTGTGTATGTGTGTGTGTGTATGTGTGTGTGTGTACCTCTCCGTGGTAGATGAGGATCTGGAAAAACGTGTCCATCAGCAGGATTCTGTCTGGCAGGATGCTGCTGCTGTCCAACAGTACCGGCTGAAACACGCACACGCACGCGCACACACACACGCACGCGCACGCGCACACACACACGCGCACACACACACACACACACACACACACACACACACACACACACACACATTTACAGGTGTGTATAAAAGTGTAGAGCAAAAGTGGCCATGTTGTATGTTGCCAATTGATTCTGTATGTGTGTGTGTGTGTGTGTGTGTGTGTGTGTGTATCTCTGTGTGTGTACTGTGTGTGTGTGTCTCTGTGTGTGTACAGCGTGTACTACGTGTACTTCGTGTACTAGTACCTCCGGCGGCCCGTTGAAGGAGTAGGCGTACAGCACCGGCTGCACCATGATGAGCGCCTGCGTCAGCTCCTGTCTGATGAACTGGTGTCTGTAGTAGGAACTCTCGTCTGGACTGTTGTTGAACACCTGGAGGAACGGGGACCGGCGCAGGTGGAACATGAACTGGGGACAGACACAGGACACACGTCAGGGACGGGGGGGACAGACACAGGACACACATTAGGGATGGGGGACAGACACAGGATATATGTCAGGGACAGGGGACAGACACAGCATGTTTTCCATGTCCACTGTAGTCAACACCGTCACTCTAGAAGCGTGTGTACCATGTCCAGGTAACTTTGTCATTCTCACGGCTACTTTTACTTTTATACTTTAAATACATTTCCAAGCGTGTACTTTTGTTACTTTAACTTGAGTAATGAAGTGTAATCAGTACTTCTACTTGTACCAGAGTACTTTGGGGGATTACCTGAGGGTAGAGTGAGAAGGTCTCAGAGAACCTGAAGGAGTTGGGGTCGTCTTTGTGGTAATCTCCAAACTTCTGACACTGCAACACAATCAGCCTGATTAATCACATGATTACATCATCACGTGATCACCATCATACCCCCCACCTACATCAGCTGCCTGTCCCCCTCACCCACCAGCCTCATCAGCTGTCTGTCCCCCTCACCCCCCACCCACATCAGCTGCCTGTCCCCCTCACCCACCAGCCTCATCAGCTGTCTGTCCCCCTCACCCCCCACCCACATCAGCTGCCTGTCCCCCTCACCCCCCACCCTCATCAGCTGTCTGTCCCCCTCACCCCCCACCTACATCAGCTGCCTGTCCCCCTCACCCCCCACCCACATCAGCTGCCTGTCCCCCTCACCCACCAGCCTCATCAGCTGTCTGTCCCCCTCACCCCCCACCCACATCAGCTGTCTGTCCCCTTCACCCACCAGCCTAATCAGCTGTCTGTCCCCCTCACCCCCCACCCACATCAGTTGTCTGTCCCCCTCACCCACCAGCCTAATCAGCTGTCTGTCCCCCTCACCCCCCACCGACATCAGCTGTCTGTCCCCCTCACCCACCAGCCTAATCAGCTGTCTGTACCCACCCCACCTCCACCCACCCGCCTGATCAGTTGTCTGTACCCCCACCTCCACCCACCCACCCACCCACCAACCTAATCAGCTGTCTGTACCCCCCCCACCTCCACCCACCAGCCTGATCAGCTGTCTGTCCAGCCAGCGGAGGACGTCCGGCCCCTCTTCCGTCTCCGCCCGAAACACCGCCAACCTCGCCATCAAGATGGCCGCCGCCTCCTGGTCGAAGGACGCCGCAATGCTCTGAATCTGAGTCTGAGCATCAGCCCAGCTGGAGGGGGCAGAAGAGGGGAGGAGGGGGGAAACGGATGGAGAAAGAAAAGATGCATCACAAAAAAAATACTGATACTGTGTGTGTGTGTGTGTGTGTGTGTGTGTGTGTGTTTGTTTATTTGTTTATTTCAAAGGATCCCCATTAGCTGACGCCAAGACGACAGCTAGTCTTCCTGGGGTCCAAACAATACATCCAAAAGACAATAAATACAATCAAAATTACTCACAAATATATCATATATAAATTCACAAACAAAACTGACAATGCAAAAAGTACTAACAAACTAAATATAATAAAGAATAATATAGCACATGATACAACCTCACTCAACCAATCCAGATAATATTATGATATCGAAAACAAATGTAGTCTAAGTCTTTTTTTTAAAGCCTTTTTTCCCTCGTTGTCCCGAATCCCAACTGGAAGATTGTTCCAGTATACAATTGACCTATAAAACACAGTCCTCTGCATACAGTCAGATTTAGGTAGTGGTAAAGAAATCTGTCGACTATTCACCCCTCTTGTATAATGTGAATGCATATCTGAGCAATAAGTTATATTATCATAAAGAAATTTAGGAACCCCAGTATTAATAATTCCATGAAAATATACTAACATATTAACAGATAGTCTATGCTTGACCTCCAACCAAGCAAGACGTTCATCTCTGCAACCCGAGTTCTCGAAGAACCACCAACAACCAGTCTTGCGGCCTTATTTTGTGCAACTTGTAATTTTTTTAAATGACTGCCTGATGCCGCAGACCATACAACAGAACAATAATCCAAATGACACAAAACCAATGAACAAACAACACGCCTAAACAACTGTAATTTTAAAAACTGTGCACATTTACAAACAACTGCCACCGCTCTACCCATTTTAGTATCAACACTATTAATATGATCCGACCATGACAATGTGGAATCAAGCCAAAGTCCCAAAAGCTTCACATTTTTTACTTGCTGTACATTTTGACCATTTACGTGTTTATCAATTTTGGGATTATCAGATAATCTATACTTAGAACCGAATATTATACTCACAGTTTTTGAAATATTTAGGACAAGTTTATTTGTTTTGATCCAATTATACAGTTTGCTAATCTCACTAGACAGAACCTGATTAATCTCTAAACATGTAGGGGCTGCATAATAAAGAGTAGTATCATCAGCAAACATAGTCAATTTAACACCACAGTCCAGGGACTTGCTACTAGATAAAGCACCATTAAAATAAACTCTTTGCGACCTCTCAGACAAATAGCTCTTAAACCACTTGATTGCAGAGAAAGTAAAACCATAGCTAATAAGTTTAGAAATCAAAATTTCATGGTCAATCACATCAAAGGCAGCGCTGAAGTCTAGTAGTAGTGTACCCACAAGCATTGAGTTGTCAATAGATGTTAACCAGCTATCTGACATTTGTGTCATTGCAGTGCAGGTGGAATGACCACGTCTATAAGCATGCTGAAACATCGTAGTCTATAAGCATGCTGAAACATCGTAGTCTATAAGCATGCTGAAACATCGTAGTCAAGTCATTGTTCGAAAAGTAATCTTGCACTTGCTTAAATACAATCTTTTGCAATAATTTACTTAAAATAGGCAAGATGCTAATAGGCCTACTATTTGAACCACAGAAAGTTGATTTCGTGTCTTTGGGTAAAGGAATTATCTTACCCTCCTTCCAAAGTTTTGGACAAACGCCACTAATCAAACATCTGTTGAAAATGTGACAAATTGGTTTAGAAATATGTCCAGCTGATAACTTCAACAGCCGACTATCCAGGTTGTCTGTACCAGCAGACCCCCCAACAGTCACAGATCGCAACAACCAGGTTGTCTGTACCAGCAGACCCCCCAACAGTCACAGATCGCAACAACCAGGTTGTCTGTACCAGCAGACCCCCCAACAGTCACAGATCGCAACAACCAGGTTGTCTGTACCAGCAGACCCCCCAACAGTCACAGATTGCAACAACCCTTCCACCTGCACAACATTAACCTGATTAAATTCAAAACTGCACCTTTTATCTTTCATAATACACCTTTCAATAAGCTCAACTGAGTTGTAATCCACAGTGTATTTCATCGTCTCTCTAAAATTAGCAATCTTATTAACAAAATAATCATTATAATAATTTGCAATCTGTATTGGCTTAGTCAAATAAACACCATTAAATTCAATAAAAGAAGTACAAGTATATTTTTTCATTTTTCGAGTACATTCCACATTCTCTTACTATCAGTACCACTATCTTCAATTCTCTTCTTAAAATATTCTTTCTTTTTCACTCTATTCACCTTGGTCACCTGATTCCTTAAAATACAATAAGATTTTTTGTCCATAGGAGAGTCAGAATTAACCGCAACCTTTTTAGCCTCTTCCCTTTGATTCATTAATCTCCTTAACTCTGTATCAACCCAAGGAGCACTTTGGGCTTTAACTGTAAATTTCTTTAATGGAGCATGCTTATTAACAACTCCCATAAAACAGTCCATAAATAAATTAAGGGATGCATCAACATCATCAATGTCACTTATCAAGTTCCATTTAATATTATCCAATTCATTTAAAAAACACTCCTCATTAAATACCCTATAAGATCTTTTCATAATAATTTTATGACAGGCTCTAGGTAGCTTAGCTTTCCTAGAGACAGCAATACAGTTGTGATCACTAAAGCCAACTGTTACAGAAATGGGTATTGAGCACATATCAAGATTATTAGTATAAATGTGATCAATACATTTTGACGTTGAAAATCCTGTATTGTTCCTAGAAATTCTCATCGGTTGATCCATTAATTGAGATAAACCACAAGTGTCTGCCATGATTTTAAGCTTATTTTTCAAAGGACAAATATCAGACAGCCAATCAATATTTATATCTCTCTGTTTTCCTCAGTCACCTTATTTAGCATATTACATAAATCATTAACATACTGTATCCTGGCACTAGGTGGCCTATAACAGCAACCAAGAATAATAGGTTTCAAATGTGGAAGATGTACCTGTACCCATAATACTTCAACATCATCAATCATTAAGTCATGTCTCATTTTAACAGGAAAATGATCTCTTATATAAATGGCTACACCTCCTCCAAATCTGTTTCTATCCTTTCTGTAAATTGAAACCCCCCTATATCCACTTCTGAATTATCTATGAAGTGATCCAGATGAGTTTCAGAAATCATAAGTATGTCTATTTTATTCAATTGTAAAAATAAAGACAGGTCTTGAATTTTGTTCCTTAGACTACATATATTAATATGTGCAAGTATTAAACCTTTAGGTAATTTATTTATTCTGGTCATCTTAATTAAAGTTAAATAAATTATATATTATAATCTAGTAGAATATCTTATTTCCTGAGTTATTTTAACTTCATCAAGTAGGCTGCATACATATAAATCTTACACACAGACACATACATATTCACAAACATATTTAAAATTGAGCATTAAAGCTCATTAGGCCGACAACTGACGTTGTCCATCCCTCGGGGTGATAATCAGTTTATCATACTTCAAACTCGCTTTATCGCCTTTCTCTCTGGCAGCTTTCATCTTCGGCCACAACTCCTTCCTCCTTAGTTGCACAGCTTCAGAGAAATCTTCGTTAATGTAGATCTTAGTGCCCTTTAATTTGTTAGCAGAAGAAAGAATTAGCTCTCTATCTTTAAGGCGAAGAAGTTTTCCTTGGCCTTCCCCTCTCCTGAAACTGGCCCAGTCTCTGAGCACGCTCAATGGCAATGTTTACTCCATCTAATCCCAAGTTCTTTGAGAACATCTCTCGCACCTTTTTCTCTGGTTCACCCTTCTCTCCTTTCTTGTCAGCAATGCCATCAATTAAAATATTTGTTCTCCTGCTCTGGTTTTCAATGTAGTCCAGCTTGTTGAACATTACATCCAATTTCTGCTTAGAAGTAGTTATGTTTGTCTCAAGTGCCCTTATCTTTGACTCAATCTCAGTGCATCCCATCTTCTCCTCTTCAAACTTTGTTTGGGTAAATTCCAAGCTAGTCTTCAGCTCCTGTACATCTCTGATAACACCATCCAATCTTTTGTTAGTTCCATCCATGATCAGCTGAATGAAACATTTAAAGTTATCTTGTTGCTGCAGTAACATCTCTTTATAGATCCCTCTCTGCTGCTGAGTACACTCATCGTAACAACGGCATCCTCCTTGCTCGGAGATGTTTTAGCATTTTTAGGCGGCATAATGTGTCTTACCAGGATGTACCGGAAGTTGATGAAAGTTGCAAACGTTGATGAAGTTGGTGAAAGTTGCGAATGATGATAGTGACAGAGTTGTTTTACAGAGTCCTAGTAGGCCCAAAAGCCAATCAACGTGGGCTGCAGCCCAAACTCAGCAGATACTAGGAATATTGTCCACAAAATTAAGACGCAATTTAACTGAAATACAACTTGAATCAATTAACCACTAAATTCGGTAATACCAGAAAGGATTTAATAGATTTTTGTTGGATTCCAAGAGGCCAAGTGTGTGTGTCTGTCTGTGTGTGTGTGTGTGTGTTCCTACTTCCTGGCCGTGGTGGTGACTCTGATGCGTCTCTGTCCTGATGAGTGTTGGTACTGTGTAACAAACTGGATCGCTCCACGGCCGCCCTGAGGGATAGGAGCGTTGTGCTGCAACACACACACACACACACACACACACACACACACACACACACACACACACACACACACACACACACACCATGTAAAAAATCACGACTTTTGTCATCTTAAAACATTCACCGGCAGCACCGGCAGGGAGGGGGGGGGGGGGGCAGACTCCAGTCTGAGGGGAAGATAACTCCTGTTAGGATCTGACTCAAGCCTTCAGTCAATCACTATCACCAAACCCACCAGACTCCATGTAAAAAAAATCACTACTTTTATCATTGTAAAATACACTTCATACACAGTGGACACAAAATAAATAAAACTACCAAAAGCCGTCTTGGTTCATCTTTCCACTGTTCCACCAATCACCACTCTGGTCTGGTTGGAATAAACTCTTAATTCACCCATTTACATGTGGAGATATGCTGCTCTATACATGCTAAAAGTAGTGATTATTTACATGGAGTCTGGTGGAGATATGCTGCTCTATACATGCTAAAAGTAGTGATTATTTACATGGAGTCTGGTGGAGATATGCTGCTCTATAGATGCTAAAAGTAGTGATTATTTACATGGAGTCTGGTGGAGATATGCTGCTCTATACATGCTAAAAGTAGTGATTATTTACATGGAGTCTGGTGGAGATATGCTGCTCTATACATGCTAAAAGTAGTGATTATTTACATGGAGTCTGGTGGGTTTGGTGATGATGACTTAGACACGGGTTGCATGGATTGAAAAACTAAGAAAGTCCCATTCTAGATGGAAACCAGCAGATACAGGGCAGCAGTGCGTCCGAACCTCCGCAGGTATATCCAGTGTCTGGGTCCCGCCCCCAAATCTCTGCCCCACCTACCTGGACACAGGGTGTTAGGGTGTGTGTTCGTACCTGGTTGACGACCTCAAAGTAAAGAGCCAGCGTGGAGCTCGGGTCGAGACCACAGATCTTCCACTGGCAGGTCCCCCCGGTACCTATCTCCTACACACACACACACACACACACACACACACACACACACACACACACACAGGTTACTGCTGTGTACTATGAGTACTGCTGTGTACTACGTGTACTAGGTGTACTAGGTGTACTACTATGTACTGCTATGTACTACTGTAGTATAGTTACGTTCTCGGAGACACACGGTCCTTTAGCGTTGAGGGACACACACGGTCCGATGGCGCCAGATACTTTGATCTCTCTGGACGTCTGGAACAAAACACAGTACTTGTTGTATTAAGAAGTATTTATGTACCTGGGACCCAGCGCATGGATGCCGAACAGTTAAAATACACGTTAACAACACGTAAACAGCCTGCTGGGGAGTAGCATGTTGGCGTCTTGGCGAGCTGGCGTGTGGCGG
Organism: Percina caprodes; assembly: GCA_013375575.1. Taxonomy (NCBI): domain Eukaryota; kingdom Metazoa; phylum Chordata; class Actinopteri; order Perciformes; family Percidae; genus Percina; species Percina caprodes. The sequence goes on from JABXJD010000326.1 coordinate 142,876, forward strand.
GCGGCGAGCTGGCGTGTGGCGAGCTGGCATGTAGCATGTTGGCGTGTGGCGAGCTGGCGTGTGGCGGGCTGGCATGTAGCATGTTGGCGTGTGGCGAGCTGGCGTGTGGCGGGCTGGCGTGTGGCGAGCTGGCATGTGGCATGTTGGCGTGTGGCAGGCTGGCATGTGGCATGTTGGCGTGTGACGGGCTGGCGTCTTGGCGAGCTGGCGTGTGGCGAGCTAGCGTGTGGCGAGCTGGCATGTAGCATGTTGGCGAGCTGGCGTGTGGCGGGCTGGTGTGTGGCGGGCTGGCATGTTGGCGTGTGGCGGGCTGGCGTGTGGCGGGCTGGCGTGTGGCGAGCTGGCGAGCTGGCGTGTGGCGGGCTGGCGAGCTGGCGTGTGGCGAGCTGGCATGTAGCATGTTGGCATGTGGCAGGCTGGCGTGTGGGGGGCTGGCGAGCTGGCGTGTGGCGAGCTGGCGTGTGGCAGCGTGTGGGGTGTGTGGCGTGTTGCCGTGTGGTGGCGAGCGTACCTTGACCTCCAGCGTGGCGGCGAACGCCATCTTGAAGGATCCCTGGTCGTCTTTGGAGAAAACTCTCTGGAAGGTTTGTTTAAACAGAGACGTGTTGAAGGAGTCGGCCATCACCATGTAACCCCTGGAGACACAGAGACACACATCACCATGGTAACCATCACCATGTAACCCCTGGAGACACTGATCACCATGGTAACCATCACCATGTAACCCCTGGAGACACAGCGACACACATCACCATGGTAACCATCACCATGTAACCCCTGGAGACACAGATCACCATGGTAACCATCACCATGTAACCCCTGGAGACACAGATCACCATGGTAACCATCACCATGTAACCCCTGGAGACACAGATCACCATGGTAACCATCACCATGTAAACCCTGGAGACACACATCACCATGGTAACCATCACCATGTAACCCCTGGAGACACAGAGACACACATCACCATGGTAACCATCACCATGTAACCCCTGGAGACACACATCACCATGGTAACCATCGCCATGTAACCCCTGGAGACACAGAGACACACATCACCATGGTAACCATCACCATGGTAACCTGACATTACCTGGCACCATGTAACCTGTGTGTGTCTGACTGTGTGTGTGTGTGTGTGTGTGTCCGTCCGTGTGTGTCCGTCCGTGTGTGTGTGTGTGTCCGTGTGTGTGTGTGTGTCCGTGTGTGTGTGTGTACCCGGTGTAGTTGGCGCAGCACTTCATCTCTAGCAGTCCGGTCTGATCCAGAGAACAGGCGTAGATGTCGATGATGTGACCGTTAGAGGACGCTCTGTTGGCAAGAGACTCGTAGTGCTGCAACACACACACACACACACACACACACACACACAGACAGACAGACAGACAGACAGACAGACACACACACACACAGACAGACAGAGACACACACAGACAGACACACACAGACAGACACACACAGACAGACAGACAGACAGACACACACACACACAGCATTTACCAGTGACAATCTTTTATTATTACCTTTCACAATAAAAGCCCCAGATATCTGCTACCATGGTTAGCAGAGTTTACCATAGCATTAGCCTCACATAGGTTAGCAGAGTTAGCTTAGCATTAACCTTCCCATGGTTAGCAGAGTTAGCTTAGCATGAGCCTCACCTTAGTGGCCTTCTTCATGAACTTGGCGTTGTCCTTCTCCAGGTCGTGCCAGGACCTGATCGGGGTCTTCAGCTCGTCCCCGACCACCATGCCGGGGCCCTGCGTCGCCGGGCCGCCGATGAACGCCATGACCCGCGCGCCCGTGTTCGGGAAGGTGCACTGTGGGTACAGACAGGTGCATTGTGGGTACAGACAGGTGCAATGTCACTCTTAACCCCCCAGCAGCAGCCCCACACTGATGGACAGCGCCCCCTCACCTCCAGCAGCCCCACAGCGATGGACAGCGCCCCCCCCAGCGAGCGCAGCGGTCTCCTCCCCTGGGTGACAGGCCACGGGTCCCGCTGGAGCTCCCCCAGCAGGTCGGTCAGGTTCATGTCCACCTTCTGGACCGGCTGCAGGAACCTGGGGGGGGGGGAGGACATAGGGGCTGTTAGCGGAGACACGCCAACAACTGTAGGCGG
>JABXJD010000326.1:150000-160000 GCA_013375575.1 Percina caprodes
CACTCTGACCCACATTCAGGGACCGACACAAGACACAGACAGGAGAGACAGGAGGAGGTCTCACTCTGACCCACATTCAGGGACCGACACAAGACACTGACAGGAGAGACAGGAGGAGGTCTCACTCTGACCCACATTCAGGGACCGACACAAGACACAGACAGGAGAGACAGGAGGAGGTCTCAGTCTGACCCACATTCAGGGACCGACACAAGACACAGACAGGAGAGACAGGAGGAGGTCTCACTCTGACCCACATTCAGGGACCGACACAAGACACAGACAGGAGAGCCAGGAGGAGGTCTCAGTCTGACCCACATTCAGGGACCGACACAAGACACAGACATGAGAGACAGGAGGAGGTCTCAGTCTGACCCACATTCAGGGACCGACACAAGACACAGACAGGAGAGAAAGGAGGAGGTCTCAGTCTGACCCACATTCAGGGACCGACACAAGACACAGACAGGAGAGACAGGAGGAGGTCTCAGTCTGACCCACATTCAGGGACCGACACAAGACACAGACAGGAGAGAAAGGAGGAGGTCTCAGTCTGACCCACATTCAGGGACCGACACAAGACACAGACAGGAGAGACAGGAGGAGGTCTCAGTCTGACCCACATTCAGGGACCGACACAAGACACTGACAGGAGAGACAGGAGGAGGTCTCAGTCTGACCCACATTCAGGGACCGACACAAGACACTGACAGGAGAGACAGGAGGAGGTCTCAGTCTGACCCACATTCAGGGACCGACACAAGACACAGACAGGAGAGAAAGGAGGAGGTCTCACTCTGACCCACATTCTTTACTCACCAGTTGTTAGTCTTTCTCACATGGCGGTCTCTCGCGGGTCATCCAGACCAGGTTCTGCAGCTGCCTTTAAACCGTCTGACTACTCCACCCACTTGCTCCAGTGTGTGTGTAGTAACTGCCAGCAGGTGGTGCTTATCTGGGAGTAGCTGCAGTGTTTTTACAGTTTTACTGATACAGTTATTGAAACGTTGACTCTGTGTGAGTAATTAGTTTTGAAGTTGTTATGTGTGATATGTAGACTCAAAATAATACACACACTTCACAGTATTAATGAAGTGAATACACACACAAGATGTGGTTTGTGTTATTCTCACAAACCGAGTTAATTGATTATTCTGATTAGTTTTAATGTCATCAAATGACTGTTTACAGCGGTCAAGATAATCTCATATTTAACCTTACAGCTGACTATACGTGTGTATGTATATATATATATATATATATATATATATATATATATATATATATATATACATATACATATATATATATATATATATATATATATATATACATACACACACATGTATGTAGTGTGTGTGTGTGTGTGTGTTTCTGGCTCATTATGATCAGTGCTCATCCTCTTAATGTACAACATGAGACTCATAACCTAAACAGTAAAAATGTTTCATATATCACAGAAAGAGTATTTTACAGCGCGTGGTGTTTGTTGTCAAATAAGAGCCAATCAGCTCTTTTGATTTAGTGTGGAGGCCGGCATTTCCCAGCATGCACTGGGTCCGCCTGGCTCTTGCAGTCAGTGAAAAGCATCCGCGCTGCCTGGTCTGAGACCTGCGGCCCCCTGGTCTCAGACCTGCGCCGCCTGGTCTGAGACCTGCGGCCGCCTGGTCTCAGACCTGCGGCCCCCTGGTCTGAGACCTGCGCCGCCTGGTCTGAGACCTGCGGCCGCCTGGTCTGAGACCTGCGGCCGCCTGGTCTCAGACCTGCGGCCCCCTGGTCTGAGACCTGCGGCGCCTGGTCTGAGACCTGCGGCCGCCTGGTCTCAGACCTGCGGCCCCCTGGTCTGAGACCTGTGGCCCCCTGGTCTGAGACCTGCGGCCGCCTTGCTCCCATGAGATTAATGTTGGTCTACCAGAGGATCAACTAAGACCACTGAGACTCTAAAGAATAAGAACCACTGATTTACATCAATTCTAATCCTTTAACCTTTGTGCCAAGGCTCAGTAATGTTTGACCCCCTGTCCTCTGTGCCCCCATCCTCTGGGCCCCCCATCCTCTGTGCCCCCCATCCTCTGGGCCCCCCTTACTGGATTTACTTTTTTGGGAAAATAAAGACTATTTGTTGATTTTATGAAACATTGAATGAATTATTTAGTTACATTTAGAGAAGCCCAAGATCTAGAGGTCTATAGATCTATAGATCTAGACCTCTAGATCTAGACCTCTAGATCTATAGCTCTATAGACCTCTAGATCTAGATCTATAGATCTAGAGATCTATAGACCTATAGGTCTATAGATCTATACCTCTAGATTTATAGATCTAGAGGTCTATAGACCTATAGATCTAGATCTCTAGATCTAGAGATCTAGACCTCTAGGTCTATAGACCTCTAGATCTATAGATCTAAAGGTCTATAGACCTATAGATCTATAGACCTATAGATCTAGATCTCTAGATCTATAGACCTATAGATCTAGATCTCTAGATCTAGAGGTGGCGTGTGAAACCAGTCGAATGCGTGACAGTTGGCAGCCCTGGAGTCGGGATCAAGTCGGACACAAATCTACCCAGCATGCAACGCGCGCCGACCGCCAGGGATCGATTCTGTGCAGACCTGGCTCATCTCGAACGAGCCTTCTGATTGGCTGTGACTTTATGAAGAATCTGATTGGCTGTCAGTCTGAAGGAAATGAAGACACTGCAGCTTTAAAATGGTGAAATACAAAGTTTATTATATGACAAAAATACTGTCACTAACTAATGTTATCTCCATCCTCTCGTCCAATCAGACGGTGTCGTCTCCATCCTCTCGTCCAATCAGACGGCCCCTCTGCTCCGATTAAATCTTATACACAAAACATCTTTTACACGTTAAATTAACTCTTCCTCCTTCATAGTTAACATTTTCAGATGGAAACCCAGGAACATGAATGCTTTTATTTTGTCTCTTAACACTTCCTGTCTCTCGCTCTAAGCCCCGCCCCTCTGCCAGGAGGCGGAGCTTGATGTTTTTAAGGCAGCTGGTTGGTCGGCGGTCACATGTTGTTGAATCCCATCATGCCTTTCATGTTGCCGGCGGCGCCCTGCTGGAACTGACGCATCATCGACTGCAGACCCGCCATCCCGCCTGCAAAACACATAAATATACATATATACATATCTGGGGGTCTTACCCATGTGGTGTCTCTGTCTGTCTGTCTGTCTGTCTGTCTGTGGGGGGTCTTACCCATGTGGTGCAGGACTCGGGGGTCCATCATCTTTGCCATCTGCTGGTTCAGTTTGGCCATCTGAGACGGGTTGACGTTCTTGGACATGTCTCCTCCTGAAGACACACCAGAGACAAACTGTCCTCCATCATGTCTCATTTTTACATTAAGACACCGACGGTGGAAATACAAGGTTCATGTTTAATGGCTTTAAAAAGAATCAAACAACCCCCCCCACCCCCCCGTCTGTCCCCCCTCTCTGTCTGTCCGTCTGTCCCCCCCACCCCCCGTCTGTCCCCCCCTCCCTCTCTCTCCCCCGTCTGTCCCCTCTCTCTGTCTCCCTCTCTACGTCTGTACCCCCTCTCTCTGTCTCTCCATCTGTCCCCTCCGTCTCCCTTTCTACGTCTGTCCCCCCCTCTCTCTGTCTCTCCATCTGTCCCCACCCTCTCTGTCTCCCTCTCTACGTCTGTACCCCCTCTCTCTGTCTCTCCATCTGTCCCCCGTCTCCCTCTCTACGTCTGTCCCCCTCTCTCTCTCTCCATCTGTCCCCACCCTCTCTGTCTCCCTCTCTACGTCTGTCCCCCCACTCTCTGTCACTCCATCTGTTCCCCCCCCTCTGTCTGTCTGTCCATTTGAAGAGTCCCTTGATGCCCCCCCCGTACCTTTGAAGAGTCCCTTGATGCCCCCCATCTTCTTGACCATCTGGGCGAACTTGGTGTACTGGGTGAGCAGCTCCTGGACGTCTCTGGGGGCGACCCCGGAGCCCCGGGCCACTCTCTGGATCCTGTTGGGGGTCTTGGAGAAGAGCTTGGCCCCGTCCTTACTGTCCAGCTCTGTGGACCCCCAAATACATTACTGTCCAGCTCTGTGTGCGTGTATCTGTGTGTATATCTGTGTGTCTGTGTATCCGTGTGTGTGTGTGTATCTGTGTGTGTGTATGTATGTGTGTGTATATCTGTGTGTGTGTGTGTCTGTGTGTGTATGTGTCTCTGTGTGTGTGTATATGTGTCTCTGTGTGTGTGTATATATGTATATCTGGTGTGTGTGTGTGTGTGTATATCTGGTGTGTGTGTGCGTGTGTGTGTATATCTGGTGTGTGTGTGCGTGTGTGTGTATATCTGGTGTGTGTGTGCGTGTGTGTGTATGTATATCTGGTGTGTGTATATGTGTGTGTGTGTGTATGTGTCTGTGTATATGTATATCTGGTGTGTGTGTGTGTGTGTGTATGTATATCTGGTGTGTGTGTATGTGTATGTATATCTGGTGTGTGTGTATGTATATCTGGTGTGTGTGTGTGTGTGTGTGTGTGTGTGTGTGTATATCTGGTGTGTGTGTGTGTGTATGTATATCTGGTGTGTGTGTATGTATATCTGGTGTGTGTGTATGTATATCTGGTGTGTGTGTGTGTGTGTGTGTGTGTGTGTGTATATCTGGTGTGTGTGTGTGTGTATGTATATCTGGTGTGTGTGTGTGTGTGTGTGTGTGTGTGTGTATATCTGGTGTGTGTGTGTGTGTATGTATATCTGGTGTGTGTGTGTGTGTGTTACCCTGGTCGTTCATGCTGTCCATGATGGTCATCAGCTTCTTCAGTCTGGCCATCGACTCCTGTTCGTTTCCTTTACTCATGAAGTCTGTTCCGAAACCAGGAATCATCCCCTGAACGCAACAAACACACACACACACACACACACACACACACACACGACATAGTGTAAATGGGTCTCTGGTTCAGGTCACATGATTGCTGGGGGTGTGTGTGTGCGCGTGTGTGTGTGTGTGTGTGTGTGTGTGTGTGTGTGTGTACCATGATCTGTCCGAAGGGCCCCATCTTCATGATGTTCTGGAACTGCTCGTACATGTCTCTCAGGGTGAACTGCCCTGGGGGTCAGAGGTCAAAGGTCAGCATCAGACCCACAATGCCCTGCGGTGCTCTGTGTGTGTGTCTCTCTCTGTGTGTGTGTGTGTCTCTCTCTCTCTCTCTCTGTCTGTGTCTCTCTCTCTCTCTCTCTCTCTCTCTGTCTATGTGTGTGTGTGTGTATATCTCTCTGTGTGTCTCTCTCTGTCTATGTGTGTGTGTCTCTGTGTGTGTGTGTGTGTCTCTGTGTGTGTCTCTGTCTGTCTGTGTGTGTGTGTGTGTGTGTGTGTGTGTGTGTATATCTCTCTGTGTGTCTCTCTCTGTCTATGTGTGTGTGTGTCTCTGTGTGTGTGTGCGTCTCTGTGTGTGTCTCACCGTGTGTGTGTGTCTCACCGTGTTTCAGCTTGTCTATCAGCTCCTCGTTGTCGTCCAGTTTCAGCTCGTTGACCCGGTCGATCAGACCCTCGATGTCGCCCATGCCTGACAGGAAGGGGAGGAGTCACTCGGGGTTGCCATGGAAACGCCCATCACAGGGCATAGCAATGGTTGTTCAAAATTATGCAAAAATATCTTCTTATTTTATTAATCTGAAATCTGTTTCTATTATTTATTTATTTCTGTTCTTTAAGATGAAATATAGTTTCAATCAGCTGTTCTGATCACGCTGCCACGTGACTCACGGCGGAGGTGAGTCAGCGCCGTAGGAACACGAGTCAGCGCCGCGTCACGAACACGAGTCAGCGCCGTAGGAACACGTCAGCGCCGTCTGGAACACGAGTCAGCGCCGTAGGAACACGAGTCAGCGCCGTGAACACGAGTCAGCGCCTGCACACGAGTCAGCGCCGTCGAACACGAGTCAGCGCCGTGAACAGTCAGCGCCGTCACGAACCGAGTCAGCGCCTCGTCGAGTCAGCGCCGTGTGAACACGAGTCAGCGCCGTGTGAACACGAGTCAGCGCTGTCTGTGCACGAGTCAGCGCCGTGTGAACACGAGTCAGCGCCGTGCGTCACGAGTCAGCGCCGTAGGAACACGAGTCAGCGCCGTAGGAACACGAGTCAGCGCCGTAGGAACACCAGTCAGCGCCGTAGGAACACGAGTCAGCGCCGTACGAACACGAGTCAGCGCCGTACGAACACGAGTCAGCGCCGTAGGAACACGAGTCAGCGCCGTAGGAACACCAGTCAGCGCCGTAGGAACACCAGTCAGCGCCGTAGGAACACCAGTCAGCGCCGTAGGAACACCAGTCAGCGCCGTAGGAACACCAGTCAGCGCCGTACGAACACGAGTCAGCGCCGTACGAACACGAGTCAGCGCCGTACGAACACGAGTCAGCGCCGTAGGAACACCAGTCAGCGCCGTAGGAACACCAGTCAGCGCCGTAGGAACACCAGTCAGCGCCGTAGGAACACCAGTCAGCGCCGTAGGAACACCAGTCAGCGCCGTACGAACACGAGTCAGCGCCGTACGAACACGAGTCAGCGCCGTACGAACACGAGTCAGCGCCGTACGAACACGAGTCAGCGCCGTACGAACACGAGTCAGCGCCGTAGGAACACGGCGGGCGTGACTCACCGAGCAGCTTGCTGATGAACGGCTGAGTCTTGAATGGCTCAAAGTCGTCGATGTGTTCTCCGGTCCCGATGAAGATGATGGGGCTCCTGGTGGCCGCCACACTGACAGGAAACAGCAGAAGAAGAACAGTGTCGGCACAACACCGCCACAGATACAGTACACAGTAGATACTGTACACACACACACACACACACACACACACACACACACACACACACACACACACACACACACACACACACACACACACACACACACACACACACACACACACACACACACACACACACACACACACACACACACACACACACACACACACACACACACACACACACACACACACACACACACGTCTTACGCGCTCAGAGCTCCGCCTCCTTTGGCGTGGCCGTCCAGCTTGGTGACGATCACCGACGCCACGTCCACTTTGTCTTTGAAGGCCTTTGCCTGAGACTCGCAGGCCTGGCCGATGGACGCGTCCATCACATACACAATGTTGTCAGGTTGCTATGGAAACATGGGGTGGGGGGGCAGAGAAGTCATTTTTAGGCCTATGAAATAAGGAGTTTAGAGAGTATTTGGTCCAATCTGTTCACATTCTCAAAGGAATTAAAATAAAAACTAGAACGCACGTAACCCCCAGACTCCATGTAAATAATCACTACTTTTAGCGTGTATAGAGCAGCATATCTCCACCAGACTCCATGTAAATAATCACTACTTTTAGCGTGTATAGAGCAGCATATCTCCACCAGACTCCATGTAAATAATCACTACTTTTAGTGTGTATAGAGCAGCATATCTCCACCAGACTCCATGTAAATAATCACTACTTTTAGCGTGTATAGAGCAGCATATCTCCACCAGACTCCATATAAATAATCACTACTTTTAGCGTGTATAGAGCAGCATATCTCCACCAGACTCCATGTAAATAATCACTACTTTTAGCGTGTATAGAGCAGCATATCTCCACCAGACTCCATGTAAATAATCACTACTTTTAGCGTGTATAGAGCAGCATATCTCCACCAGACTCCATGTAAATAATCACTACTTTTAGCGTGTATAGAGCAGCATTTGGGTAGTTCAGGTACTCACCACGGCGTTGGAGACTTGCAGCATCTCCTCGAACAGCGAGTCTTCCTGCTTGTGTCGTCCGCTCGTGTCCACGATGATGATCTCAAAGTTTTCGCCTTTGAATTTCTCGACTCCCTCTGCAGCGATCACCACTGGATCCATCTCTGTATAACTGGAGAGAGAGAAAGGCGTGTCGGGGTAGTTTTTACTGTTAAACCCCTGGCGTGTCGGGGTAGTTGTTACTGTTACTCCCCTGGCGTGTCGGGGTAGTTTTTACTGTTACCCCCCTGGCGTGTCGGGGTAGTTGTTACTGTTACTCCCCTGGCGTGTCGGGGTAGTTGTTACTGTTACCCCCCTGGCGTGTCGGGGTAGTTGTTACTGTTACCCCCCTGGCGTGTCGGGGTAGTTAACGCTAATGGCCAGCGGGGGGGCCGCCCCGTAGACTCACCTGCCGTAGAAAGGGATCCTGGCTTTGGTGGCGTTCTGTTTCAGCTGATCAAACGCACCTGAGATAGAAACAGGAGAGTCAGGGTGAGATGATGAAGACGAGTGAGAGTGAATGAGATGATGAAGACGAGTGAGATGATGAAGGGGGGGGGGGTACCGGCTCTGAAGGTGTCGGCACAGATCAGGCAGGTCTTCCATCCTTTCCTCTGGTAGTAATAGGCCAGCTGCAGGAGACAGACAGCAGGGGGGGGTCACTGCACAGCGCCATGGCTAGTGTGTGTGTGTGTGTGTGTGTCTGAGTGTGTGTGTCTGAGTGTGTGTGTGTGTGTGTCTGAGTGTGTGTGTCTGAGTGTGTGTGTGTGTGTGTCTGAGTGTGTGTGTGTGTCACCTTAGAGCAGGTTGTAGTTTTCCCGCTGCCCTGCAGACCAACAAACATGATGACGTTGTTCCGTCCTTTAGTCGGAGTCCAGGCCTTCACACCGGGGTCCACAAGCTACACAGAGTACACACACACGACACACACACGACACACGACACACGACACACACACACACGACACACGACCCACACACGACACACACACACACACAGGTTAATTCTCAGTACATGTAATATTTCGGAATACCAAAAAACATGAACCCTCTAACCAAGTAGGGACAGATTGTCCCCCTCGCTCTGGGGTCTCCCCCCTCATTCCCCCCTGCTCTGGGGTCTCTCCCCTCATTCCCCCCTGCTCTGGGGTTCCTCCAGACTGTTTTTACCTTAACGAGCTCTTTGAAGACCGAGTGCTGGATCATTCTCCTCTTGTTGAGACCAGACGCCATCTCCTCCAGGTCTATGGCAGCCCTGCAGGGACACTGGGATCAGTACTGCAGGATGTAACAGAGTACATTTACTGCAGGATGTAACAGAGTACATGTACTACACTGCAGGATGTAACAGAGTACATGTACTACACTGCAGGATGTAACAGAGTACATGTACTACACTGCAGGATGTAACAGAGTACATGTACTGCAGGATGTAACAGAGTACATGTACTACACTGCAGGATGTAACAGAGTACATTTACTGCAGGATGTAACAGAGTACATGTACTACACTGCAGGATGTAACAGAGTACATGTACTGCAGGATGTAACAGAGTACATGTACTGCAGGATGTAACAGAGTACATGTACTACACTGCAGGATGTAACAGAGTACATGTACTGTATTGCAGGATGTAACAGAGTACATGTACTGTACTGCAGGATGTAACAGAGTACATGTACTACACTGGAGGATGTAACAGAGTACATGTACTGCAGGATGTAACAGAGTACATTTACTGCAGGTTTATTATGACATTACCGAAATTCTCCTGATGATACTGCCTCTCTACCTGTCTGCCTCTCTACCTGTCTGCCTCTCTACCTGTCTCTCTGCCTGTCTCTCTGCCTCTCTACCTGTCTGTCTCTCTGCCTCTCTACCGGTCTGCCTCTCTACCTCTCTACCTGTCTGCCTGTCTGCCTCTCTACCTGTCTGCCTGTCTGCCTGTCTGCCTCTCTACCTGTCTGCCTGTCTGCCTCTCTACCTGTCTGCCTGTCTGCCTCTCTACCTGTCTGCCTGTCTGTCTCTCTACCTGTCTGCCTCTCTACCTGTCTGCCTCTCTACCTGTCTGCCTCTCTACCTGTCTGCCTCTCTACCTGTCTGCCTCTCTACCTGTCTGCCTCTCTACCCGTCTGTCTCCCTGTCTACCTGTCTGTCTCTCTGTTAAAACAATTCCATGACTTGTCCAAAACTTTCTGGGTCTTTTTATTTTTTCCAAAACCTTCCAGAACTGGAATTTGCA
>JABXJD010000326.1:170000-172500 GCA_013375575.1 Percina caprodes
CCCCCCCTATGTTAAAATACAGGGGCATAAGTATACACCCCCCTATGTTAAAATACAGGGGCATAAGTACACACCCCCCTATGTTAAAATACAGGGGGAATAAGTATACACCCCCCTATGTTAAAATACAGGGGCATAAGTATACACCCCCCTATGTTAAAATACAGGGGCATAAGTATACACCCCTATGTTAAAATACAGGGGCATAAGTATACACCCCCTATGTTAAAATACAGGGCATAAGTATACACCCCCTATGTTAAAATACAGGGGCATAAGTATACACCCCCTATGTTAAAATACAGGGCATAAGTATACACCCCTATGTTAAAATACAGGGGCATAAGTATACACCCCCTATGTTAAAATACAGGGGCATAAGTATACACCCCCTATGTTAAAATACAGGGGCATAAGTACACACCCCTATGTTAAAATACAGGGGCATAAGTATACACCCCCCTATGTTAAAATACAGGGGGCATAAGTACACACCCCCCTATGTTAAAATACAGGGGCATAAGTATACACCCCCCTATGTTAAAATACAGGGGCATAAGTATACACCCCCTATGTTAAAATACAGGGGCATAAGTATACACCCCCATGTTAAAATACAGGGGCATAAGTATACACCCCCCTATGTTAAAATACAGGGGCATAAGTATACACCCCCTATGTTAAAATACAGGGGCATAAGTATACACCCCCATGTTAAAATACAGGGGCATAAGTATACACCCCCTATGTTAAAATACAGGGCATAAGTATACACCCCCATGTTAAAATACAGGGGCATAAGTATACACCCCCTATGTTAAAATACAGGGGCATAAGTATACACCCCCTATGTTAAAATACAGGGGCATAAGTATAAACCCCCATGTTAAAATACAGGGGCATAAGTATACACCCCCTATGTTAAAATACAGGGCATAAGTATAAACCCCCATGTTAAAATACAGGGGGCATAAGTATACACCCCCTATGTTAAAATACAGGGGCATAAGTATAAACCCCCTATGTTAAAATACAGGGGCATAAGTATACACCCCCCTATGTTAAAATACAGGGGCATAAGTATAAACCCCCTATGTTAAAATACAGGGGGCATAAGTATAAACCCCCCATGTTAAAATACAGGGGCATAAGTATAAACCCCCATGTTAAAATACAGGGGCATAAGTATACACCCCCTATGTTAAAATACAGGGGCATAAGTATAAACCCCTATGTTAAAATACAGGGGCATAAGTATAAACCCCCATGTTAAAATACAGGGGCATAAGTATACACCCCCCTATGTTAAAATACAGGGGGCATAAGTATACACCCCCCTATGTTAAAATACAGGGGGCATAAGTATAAACCCCCTATGTTAAAATACAGGGGCATAAGTATACACCCCCTACTGGGCCTGCAGTCTGTAGCGGTCCACGTCCTCCACCCCCCTACTGGGCCTGCAGTCTGTAGCGGTCCACGTCCTCCACCCCCCTACTGGGCCTGCAGTCTGTAGCTCTCCGCGTCCTCCACCCCCCTACTGGGCCTGCAGTCTGTAGCGCTCCACGTCCTCCACCCCCCTACTGGGCCTGCAGTCTGTAGCGCTCCACGTCCTCCACCCCCCTACTGGGCCTGCAGTCTGTAGCGCTCCACGTCCTCCACCCCCCTACTGGGCCTGCAGTCTGTAGCGGTCCACGTCCTCCACCCCCCTACTGGGCCTGCAGTCTGTAGCGGTCCACGTCCTCCACCCCCTACTGGGCCTGCAGTCTGTAGCGGTCCACGTCCTCCACCCCCTACTGGGCCTGCAGTCTGTAGCGGTCCACGTCCTCCACCCCCCTACTGGGCCTGCAGTCTGTAGCGCTCCACGTCCTCCACCCCCCTACTGGGCCTGCAGTCTGTAGCGCTCCGCGTCCTCCACCCCCTACTGGGCCTGCAGTCTGTAGCGCTCCGCGTCCTCCACCCCCCTACTGGGCCTGCAGTCTGTAGCGCTCCGCGTCCTCCACCCCCCTACTGGGCCTGCAGTCTGTAGCGCTCCGCGTCCTCCACCCCCCTACTGGGCCTGCAGTCTGTAGCGGTCCACGTCCTCCACCCCCTACTGGGCCTGCAGTCTGTAGCGGTCCACGTCCTCCACCCCCTACTGGGCCTGCAGTCTGTAGCGCTCCACGTCCTCCACCCCCCTACTGGGCCTGCAGTCTGTAGCGGTCCGCGTCCTCCACCCCCCTACTGGGCCTGCAGTCTGTAGCGGTCCACGTCCTCCACCCCCCTACTGGGCCTGCAGTCTGTAGCGGTCCACGTCGCTATGGCATCTGTTAGCTTCTCTTGCCTTTGTTTATCTCTACTTACCGACCCGATGCATCTAACGAGGTCTGACGAAGCCTCGCACCGCTGTGATATTTCAGACTGGAAGTACTCCGGTGATACGAAAATTCAACTTTGAAGTATTTACAAAACCTGTGAGCAACAAACTTTTACAATAATAAAGAAATAATAAAAACTGCGT
>JABXJD010000326.1:177500-187500 GCA_013375575.1 Percina caprodes
AAAGTCTCATGATTCCATTAAGCTAAACACAGAGAGCATAAGGTGACTTATAGCGGTTATAATCATGTTATGAAGTAAAGAAACAGAAGGATTCTGCGCCGATAGTGTCTAGAGTCGAGCGTGCGTCCCTACCTTTCTCCTCGTGTCTTCACAGCGGTGAAAGATCATCATCTTTGTTTTCCTGCTTTGCCAACAGTTCAAAGAATAAGTCCATCCGATCCTTTTAATCCAAAACGAGCTGGTCCCCTCACAGTCTGGTAGATTCTGGCCGTGTTTCCTCGTAAACAAAGCTGAAAAGTCCATCATTTATGGATTTTAATTGCTGCTACTGTCGGCTCACATAACGCTCCAGTGTATCAAGCTATTCAGCAGGTTTGGTTGACTCTACCGTTTGATTGACAGGTCGTTTCAGCCAATCCGTCTACTATAACCTGAGTTATCCCTTATGGAAGCCAATCAAGTCGCAGATTTACAGAGGGCAAAAGTGGGAAAGACTGGCATCTACTCCAACCAGTCAAAAGCAATAGTTATAAAACCAGCCTCCCTGTGTAGCCAATAAGAAGACGAGTCGATTGATACCAAACATGACCAGAGCATGTTAACCCTGTGATGGCTGCAGCTGTGTCAAAGCAACAATAAGGCCTTAGTTATTGCATTTCACCATTTCATCAAATTATAATGACTTATGACAATGACCTCGGGACCCTCCAGAGTGTTAGCTCCCCAATGACCTCGGGACCCTCCAGAGTGTTAGCTCCCCAATGACCTCGGGACCCTCCAGAGTGTTAGCTCCCCAATGACCTCGGGACCCTCCCAGAGTGTTAGCTCCCCAATGACCTCGGGACCCTCCAGAGTGTTAGCTCCCCAAAGACCTCGGGACCCTCCCAGAGTGTTAGCTTCTCAATGACCTCGGGACCCTCCAGAGTGTTAGCTCCCCAAAGACCTCGGGACCCTCCCAGAGTGTTAGCTTCTCAATGACCTCGGGACCCTCCAGAGTGTTAGCTTCTCAATGACCTCGGGACCCTCCAGAGTGTTAGCTCCCCAAAGACCTCGGGACCCTCCAGAGTGTTAGCTCCCCAATGACCTCGGGACCCTCCAGAGTGTTAGCTCCCCAATGACCTCGGGACCCTCCAGAGTGTTAGCTCCCCAATGACCTCGGGACCCTCCAGAGTGTTAGCTCCCCAAAGACCTCGGGACCCTCCAGAGTGTTAGCTCCCCAATGACCTCGGGACCCTCCAGAGTGTTAGCTCCCCAATGACCTCGGGACCCTCCCAGAGTGTTAGCTTCTCAATGACCTCGGGACCCTCCAGAGTGTTAGCTCCCCAAAGACCTCGGGACCCTCCAGAGTGTTAGCTCCCCAATGACCTCGGGACCCTCCAGAGTGTTAGCTCCCAATGACCTCGGGACCCTCCAGAGTGTTAGCTCCCCAATGACCTCGGGACCCTCCAGAGTGTTAGCTCCCCAAAGACCTCGGGACCCTCCAGAGTGTTAGCTCCCCAATGACCTCGGGACCCTCCAGAGTGTTAGCTCCCCAATGACCTCGGGACCCTCCAGAGTGTTAGCTCCCCAATGACCTCGGGACCCTCCAGAGTGTTAGCTTCTCAATGACCTCGGGACCCTCCAGAGTGTTAGCTCCCCAAAGACCTCGGGACCCTCCAGAGTGTTAGCTCCCCAATGACCTCGGGACCCTCCAGAGTGTTAGCTCCCCAAAGACCTCGGGACCCTCCAGAGTGTTAGCTCCCCAATGACCTCGGGACCCTCCAGAGTGTTAGCTCCCCAATGACCTCGGGACCCTCCACAGGGCCAAAGTATGTGGGAACTGTAGCAATTTTTTGGGGGTAAAAATTTAGGCGAGAAAAGCATGAATTTTCAAGTGATTTTACTCACCTTCACGTTAACTCACCTGCAGGTTAACTCACAGTTCATTAACTCACCTGCAGGTTAACTCACAGTTCATTAACTCACCTGCAGGGTAACTCACAGTTCATTAACTCACCTGCAGGTTAACTCACAGTTCATTAACTCACCTGCAGGGTAACTCACAGTTCATTAACTCACCTGCAGGGTAACTCACAGTTCATTAACTCACCTGCAGGGTAACTCACCTGCAGGGTAACTCACCTGCAGGGTAACTCACCTGAGAGGAGCAGCTGATCTCTAAATGTTGATGTGTTCAGTCGCAGGAAGGCGAGCGTGTCTAAAGAGAGACTGAAGCTGCTGTTCAAACAACACTGTGAGCCTCAGAACGGGACCATCACGCTCAAGGTGACAACATACATGTAGAACATACATGTAGAACATACATGTAGAGCGTAGAACATACCATGTAGAGCGTAGAACATACCATGTAGAACATACCATGTAGAGTGTAGAACATACCATGTAGAGTGTAGAACATACCATGTAGAGTGTAGAACATACATGTAGAACATACATGTAGAGTGTAGAACATACCATGTAGAGCGTAGAACATACCATGTAGAACATACCATGTAGAGCGTAGAACATACCATGTAGAACATACCATGTAGAACATGCCATGTAGAACATGCCATGTAGAACATACCATGTAGAACATACCATGTAGAGCGTAGAACATACCATGTAGAACATACCATGTAGAGCGTAGAACATACCATGTAGAACATACCATGTAGAACAATTATTATTGATCTGATTATTAATCTGTTGTTGTTGTTGTTGCGTTTCCTGTGTTGATGACATCACTTCCTGTCTCTCAGCCCTCCACAGTGACAAAGCACCGGCTGTCTGAACAGAGTTTCTCTCAGTTCTTCCCCGATGACCCCCCCCTCTTCCCCTTCAGCCCCCCCTCTAAAGGTGGGGGGAGGGGCTCACCTGCACAGGTGAGTCACCATGCAGCATTAAGGGTGTGTGTGTGTGTGTGTGTGTGCGCCATTGTGTGCGTGTGCGCGCGCGCGCCATTGTGTGCGTGTGTGCGCGCGTCATTGTGTGTGTGCGTGTGTGCGCGCGTCATTGTGTGTGTATGATTGTTTATAGTGTGTGTGTGATTGTGTGTGTGTAAATTATTGTGTGTATGATTGTGTGTGTGTATTGTGTGTGTGTGTGTGTGTATTGTGTATATATGATTGTGTGTCTGTGTGTGTATTTATGATTGTGTGTCTGATATTGTGTGTATTAATGTGTATATATATGATTGTGTGTCTGCAGGCCAGCCCGTCCCTGCTCAGGGAGAAGCTGCTGCAGCAGAGAGAGAACGTGGAGCAGAGCCGGCTGAAGAAGGTGAAGAAGGAGGTGGAGGAGATGCAGGAGGCCAAGAGGAGGGAGAGGGAGGACCGGGACCGGCTGAAGGAGGAGCACAGGAGGAGGTTTGAACAGGAGAAGGAGAAGAGGAGGGAGGACAAGGAGCGCAGGAAGCTGGAGAAGGACAGGGTGAGACACTCCTCACATCAGAAGAACAGAACATCAAAATATATTAAGTTCTGATCAATAAAATGTAGAAAAATAACAAAAAACATAATCAGAGGGACAACCGGGACGCTGTAGAGCGTCCTCTGGTGGACAGACTATGCAACACCATCACTAACGGGGACGTTGTAGAGCGTCCTCCGGTGGACAGACAACACCATCACTAACGGGGACGTTGTAGAGCGTCCTCTGGTGGACAGACAACACCATCACTAACAGGGACGTTGTAGAGCGTCCTCTGGTGGACAGACAACACCATCACTAACGGGGACGTTGTAGAGCGTCCTCCGGTGGACAGACAACACCATCACTAACGGGGACGTTGTAGAGCGTCCTCTGGTGGACAGACTATGCAACACCATCACTAACAGGGACGTTGTAGAGCGTCCTCTGGTGGACAGACTATGCAACGCCATCACTAACGGGGACGTTGTAGAGCGTCCTCTGGTGGACAGACTATGCAACGCCATCACTAACAGGGACGTTGTAGAGCGTCCTCTGGTGGACAGACTATGCAACGCCATCACTAACGGGGACGTTGTAGAGCGTCCTCTGGTGGACAGACTATGCAATATCTGGATATTAACAACTTTGGATGTATCAGTGTCAGATAACGATGTTTCTACAGGAACGAGAGAAGCTGAAAGAGGAGAAGAAGAAATACGCCGAGCGACTGAAGCTGTGGAGCAAACCCAGAGAAGACATGGAGTGTGAAGACCTGAAGGTCAGTGAACACACTACAGAACAAAGACCTGAAAGTCAGTGAACGCACCATAGAACAGAGACCTGAAGGTCAGTGAATGCACCATAGAACAAAGACCTGAAGGTCAGTGAACGCACCACAGAACGAGACCTGAAGGTCAGTGAACACACCACAGAACAAAGACCTGAAGGTCAGTGAACGCACCACAGAACAGACACCTGAAGGTCAGTGAACTCACCACAGAACAGAGACCTGAAGGTCAGTGAACGCACCACAGAACAGAGACCTGAAGGTCAGTGAACGCACCACAGAACAGAAACCTGAAGGTCAGTGAACGCACCACAGAACGGTGACCTGATGTGTAGTTCAAATCATCTTTAGTAGAAAAGCAACCCCAATGCAAGCCTGGTCCTACTGGACTCAGGTCCTACTGGAGTCTGGTCCATTAGCCCAGTCCTACCGGACTCTGGTCCTACTGGACTCTGGTCCATTAGCCTGGTCCTACCAGACTCTGGTCCTATTGGACTCTGGTCCATTAGCCCAGTCCATTAGCCTGCTCCTACGTGACTCTGGTCCATTAGCCCAGTCTTTCGTGACTCTGGTGCATTAGCCGATCCTACCAGACTCTAGTCCATTAGCCTAGTCCTAACAGACTCTGGTCCTCTAGCCCGGTCCTACCAGACTCTGGTCCTACCTGACTCTGGAACTTAGAAAGTTAAGAGATGAACATCTGACATTGTAACATTATAGAAATGAGGGAAAAGCGTAACTTCTCCTGATAATGTGACAGCGGATGGATGTGTAATGCTGTCCCCCAAACCAGGACCTGCCCAGTCCGGTCCCAGTGCATACCCGTCTCCCGGCCGAGCTGTTTGGTGAAGCTCTGATGGTCCTGGAGTTCCTGCGGGCGTTCGGAGAAGTCTTCGACCTGAAGGACGAGTTTCCAGACGGAGTCTCTTTGGGTCAGAACTCTCTCACAACTAGACCAGGACCCAGTCAACTAGACCAGGACCTAGTCTTCTCTCTCAAATAACTAGACCAGGACCCATTCTTCTCTCTCTCACACAACTAGACCAGGACCCAGTCTTCTCTCTCTCACACAACTAGACCAGGACCCAGTCTTCTCTCTCTCTCACACAACTAGACCAGGATCTTTTAAAAGAGATGTTTTGTTGGTTTCTAACAGATGTTCTCTGTCTCTCTCTCTCCCCCCCTCTCCCACTCCCCCTCCCTGTCTGTCTCTCAGAGGTCCTGGAGGAGGCCCTGGTGGGTTCTGACCCAGAGGGTCCGCTGTGTGAGCTGCTTTTCTTCTTTCTGTCGGCCATCTTTCAGGGTCTGGACGAGGAGCAGGAGGAGGTCGCTAAAGACCAGGCAGAAGGTCAGACACACACAGAGACACACACACACACACACACAGAGAGACACACACACTGAGACACACAGAGAGCCACACGCACGGAGACACACACACACACAGATATACACTAGGGCTACACAGAGAGCTGTGATTGGTCAGCTTGGACAGCTACAGCTTTATTTATATAGAATATTTCAGTAATAAGGCAATTCAAAGTGATTCACACACTGTGTGTGTGTGTGTGTGTGTGTGTGTGTGTGTCTGTGTGTGTCTGTGTGTGTCTGTGTGTAGACCTGTCCGAGGCTCTGGATGAGGACTCTGATGCGACCCAGTCTGCAGTGAGTGCGGTGGCGGTCCTGGCGGCCTCCTGGTCCCCGCTGCACCAGGGCTGCGGCCTGAAGCAGCTGGACCTGGACAGCTGCACGCTGTCGGAGATCCTGCGCCTGCACATCCTCGCCTCCGGCGCCGACTGTAACCACGGCAACGCCAAGTTCCGCTACCAGAAGCAGGGCGGCTTCACGCTGATGGACGACCCGTGTGTGGAGCTGCGGGTCACTGAGCCGGCGCTGCTGAAGAGACTGACGTGCACCGCCGTGTACGACCTGGCGCCAGGTCAGCAACCAATCACAGCGCAGGAGAGATCTAGATACATACTCGGCAGGTGTTTATGGCGTAGAGACCCGAGCCCGCTACGGCACACGCCGGTCCAATGTTCTTCTTTTACACACAGTGTCCACGTTCGGACACTTATCGGCTAACGTTCTATCAAAACATCTGTTAAAATAAGAATATTAATGTCTTCAGTTAATTTAAAGGTGTACAACTG
Source organism: Percina caprodes (assembly GCA_013375575.1). NCBI lineage: Eukaryota > Metazoa > Chordata > Actinopteri > Perciformes > Percidae > Percina > Percina caprodes. Next base: position 183,834 of record JABXJD010000326.1, read on the forward strand.
AAGTGAAACTTTTACCTTTCTAACCGTATATACTTTAGCTTTTACTTTACCGAGAGCCGGCTAAAGTACGCTATAACCGGACATCTGCTCGCCGTAGACGCCGGGCCGTAACCGGACATCTCCATGCCATGTTCTCCATAGGCAGCTAGTTGATAACTTGTGTACTTCCAGTTTTAAAGCTGCTACCGTAGTAACCCTTACCCATGATGCAGTTGTCAGAGACGGAGAGACGGCCGCAGTCATTGGTTGCATGGCGTCCGTGTCAGTGTAGTCCGTCAAATACACAACATCCAACCAGGCTGGACCCACAGCAACTATCTGATATTTTATTCTCTCTCTGTGTGTGTGTGTGTGTGTGTGTGTGTGTGTGTGTGTGTGTGTGTGTGTGTGTGTCTCTGTGTGTGTGTGTGTGTGTGTGTGTGTGTGTCTCTGTGTGTGTGTGTGTGTCTCTGTGTGTAGGGGAGAAGCTGAGGATCCTCCAGGCTCTGGTGGGGAAGCTGCTGACCCTGGCGTCCAGCAGAGACGTGATCGAGGACGGTGTGGAGGAGCAGAGAGCAGCCCGGCAGGAGCTGAGAGAGATCAGAGCAGAGCAGCACCGCAGAGACAGAGAGGAGGCTGCACACAGGTACACACACACACACAAAGGTACACACACACAGGTACACACAGACAGAGAGGAGGCTGCACACAGGTACACACACACACACACACACACACACAAAGGTACACACACAAAGGTACACACACACACACAGACAGAGAGGAGGCTGCACACAGGTACATACACACAGGCACACATACACACACACACACACACAGGTACATACACACACACAGAGACACACACACACAGGTACATACACACACACAGAGACACACACAAAGGTAGGCACACACACACACAGGTACACACACACAGGGACATACACACACACAGGTACGTACACACACAGACAGAGAGGAGGCTGCACACAGGTACACACACACACACACACAAAGGTACACACACACACAGGTACACACACACAGGGACATACACACAGGGACATACACACACACACACACAGGTACGTACACACAGACAGAGAGGAGGCTGCACACAGGTACATACACACACACACACACAGGTACACACAGTCTCACACACACACACACTGACGTACGCACACACACACACAGGTATGCACACACACACTGAGGCACACACACGTACGCGCACACACATACGCACACACAAGTACGCACACAGGTATACACACACAGGTACACATGCTCTATTTATACATGTAAAAAGGAGTAGGAAGAAGTAAGTTATATAATTCTAGCCCTTTCTACCCTTTAATTAATTGAAAGTATTTATTGAAAGTATTAACTGAATGGGAGTATTAGTTGAATGGGGAGTATTGATTGGGAGGGGAGTATTGATTGGGAGGCGAGTATTGATTGGGAGGCGAGTATTGATTGGGAGGCGAGTATTGATTGGGAGGCGAGTATTGATAGGGAGGCGAGTATTGATTGGGAGGGGAGTATTGATAGGGAGGGGAGTATTGATAGGGAGGGGAGTATTGATAGGGAGGGGAGTATTGATAGGGAGGGGAGTATTGATGGGAGTATTGATAGGGTGGGGAGTATTGATAGGGTGGGGAGTATTGATAGGGTGGGGAGTATTGATAGGGAGGGGAGTATTGATGGGAGTATTGATAGGGAGGGGAGTATTGATGGGAGTATTGATAGGGAGGGGAGTATTGATAGGGAGGGGAGTATTGATAGGGTGGGGAGTATTGATAGGGTGGGGAGTATTGATAGGGTGGGGAGTATTGATAGGGAGGGGAGTATTGATGGGAGTATTGATAGGGAGGGGAGTATTGATGGGAGGGGAGTATTGATAGAGATCTGTGCAGACCAGGTGGGGGGGCGGTCTACAGCTGGTCCTTTGATCTCTGAACTCTTCCTGTCTTTGATCCCTGATGGAAACGGCCTGACGCTGTTTTACAGTCAAAGATCTCCGGAGGAAACATCTGTTTTAATGTTGATGATGATTTCCTCGTTCTAGTTTCATCAGGATACTGAACGCAGCAGATTAATATCTGATTATCTCCAGTTATATCCTGATGAAGATCATTCATATATAAATCCTCCTCTTCCTCCTCTTCTTCTCCTGTTCAGGGTTCGTCTCCGTAAAGAGGAGAAGCTGAGGGAGCAGGAATTGAAGGGAGGGGCGCCACCAACAGGTAGGGGAGGGGTGGGTGGGTGTGGGTGTGTGTGTGTGTGTGTGTGTGTGTGTGTGTGTGTAACATGTTGTTTCTATGAGCAGTGAGACTCCTGCAGACCAACACGCTGAAGAAGACGAGGAGTCCAACAGAAACACGACGAAGGGTAAAAACATTTAATCATTTGCTTTAAAGCTCCGTGGAAACAGAATATATTATATTAATATAACATGTAAATATAACATATTATATTAATATAACATGTAAATATAACATATAATATATTATATTAATATAACATAATATATTATATTAATATAACATATAATATATTATGTTAATATAACATGTTAATATAACATGTTAATATAACATAATATATTAATATAACATATAATATATTATATTAATATAACATGTAATATATTATATTATAACATGTTAATATAATATATTATATTAATATAACATGTTAATATAACATAATATAATATATTAAGACATAAAAGGCAGAAAATGTTGAAAAACAGATATAATTGTGTGTAAGAGAGACACAGCCTGTTGATGATTGTCTGTCCTCCCCCAGCTAAAGACAAGCAGACGGCCTCGTCCTGCCCCCCCGCCCCCCTGACGGCAGAGGAGCAGGAGAGAGAGCAGGAGAAGGTCAGAGACTCTTAGTGAGAAAAACACACATACAGGGGCTAGAATAAGTTTCTTCCCCCATGTTAAAATACAGGCGGCATAAGTATACCCCCACCCCCCCATGTTAAATAATCTCTAGAAGAGTAGTTGGGTGCAGGGCGTCTGATGGTTCTCGGTGGCCCCCCCCAGGTCGTGGAGCTGCAGGAGCGGATCCAGAAGGCGGCGGCGTGCACCTGCCTGCAGCCGCTGGGTCGAGACCGCCTGTACCGGCGGTACTGGCTGCTGCCCTCCGCCTCCACGCTGCTCGTAGAGGACGACGGCTTCGGCCTGACGGAGGACATGCTGCAGCCGCGCCCCACACCTGCTCAGGACACCAGCATGGGGGGCGAGGAGGACGCCAGCATGGGGGGCGAGGAGGACGCCCAGGGCAGGTGGGGTATTAGGGGCTGGTGATGGTGGGGTGTTAGGGGCTGGTGATGGTGGGGTGTTAGGGGCTAGTGATGGTGGGGTATTAGGGGCTAGTGATGGTGGTGGGGTATTAGGGGCTAGTGATGGTGGTGGGGTATTAGGGGCTAGTGATGGTGGTGGGGTATTAGGGGCTAGTGATGGTGGTGGGGTATTAGGGGCTAGTGATGGTGGTGGGGTATTAGGGGCTAGTGATGGTGGTGGGGTATTAGGGGCTAGTGATGGTGGTGGGGTATTACGGGCTAGTGATGGTGGTGGGGTATTACGGGCTAGTGATGGTGGTGGGGTATTAGGGGCTAGTGATGGTGGTGGGGTATTACGGGCTAGTGATGGTGGTGGGGTATTAGGGG
>JABXJD010000326.1:192500-195000 GCA_013375575.1 Percina caprodes
GGTACACACACACACGTCATTGAAAGGTCATGATGCTGATGTGAGACCTGGTCTGTAGAACCAGACCAGCATGATGCTGATGTGAGACCTGGTCTGTAGAACCAGACCAGCATGATGCTGATGTGAGACCTGGTCTGTAGAACCAGACCAGCATGATGCTGATGTGAGCCGTGGTGTGTGTCCCAGGCGGTCCCAGGAGGAGACTGGTTCTGTCCAGACTGTCGCCCCAGACAGAGATCCAGCCGCCTGCCGTCCCGTCAGCGCTCCTCCATCGACGAGGAGGAGGAAGGGGAGGAGGAGGAGGAGGAAGAGGAGGAAGAGGAGGAGGAAGTACTGAGGTAAGGAGGAAATATTCAAATACCAGTCCTTTATCCTAGTATTATTTCATGTATATTGTACCCTAGTATTTCATTATATTTATATTCTAATTTCCCATTTTATAGGATCAATTAATCTGTCTGTCTCTCTCTCTCTCTTTGTCTGTCTGTCTCTGTCTCGCTCTCTGTCTCTCTCTCGCTCTCTCTCTGTCTCTCTTTGTCTGTCTGTCTCTCTCTGTCTCTCTTTGTCTGTCTGTCTTTGTCTCGCTCTGTCTCTCTGTCTCGCTCTCTGTCTCTCTCTCGCTCTGTCTCGCTCTCGCTGTCTCGCTCTCTGTCTCTCTCTCGCTCTGTCTCTCTCTCGCTCTCTCTCTGTCTCTCTCTCTCTTTCTGTCTCTCTGTCTCTGTCTCTCTCGCTCTCTGTCTCGCTGTCTCTCTCTGTCTCTCTTTGTCTGTCTCTCTCTCTTTCTCTCTGTCTCTCTCTCGCTCTCTTTATCTCTGTGTCTCTCTCTCTCTCTCTTTATCTCTCTGTCTCTCTCTCTCTCTTTATCTCTCTGTCTCTGTCTTTCTCTCCCTCTCTTTCTCTCCCTCTCTTTCTCTCTCTCTCTAACTTCTGCAGCGCCAAGAAGAGCCCGGCCCCGCCCCCTAAAGGCAAGACCCAACAGGCTCCGCCCCCTAAAGGCAAGACCCAACCAACTCCGCCCCCTAAAGGCAAGACCCAGCAGGCCCCGCCCAAGACCAGCGCCTCCGCAGGAAAACCCTCTCCAGCCTCCAAGTCAGTATCTGTTTATCTGTTTCCTGTGATCCAATAAGGCAGCTCTGATCAAAGTTCTGTCCAATCACAGGTCGTCGGGTAAGAAGGCCCCGCCCCCCCCAGTGAAGGCCCCCTCGTCTGCAGGTAAAGCCCCACCGCGCTCAGGGAGTCGGACCAGCAGCCGTCTGAGCCACGAGATCCAGAACGGAAACACCAGAACCTCACCTGGTCAAAGTGAGAACCGCAAGAGACCGCCCACAGGTGAACAGCCAATCAGCACACACTAACACCTGCCCACAGGTGAACAGCCAATCAGCATGTACCACTAACACCTGCCCACAGGAAGTTACCCTGAGACAGGAAGTAGTATAACGTCTTCCTGTCTACCCCCACCAGCTCCGCTCCCAGACGTGGCTCCGCCTCCAAACCCCCCCAGACCCGTCCTCCCCCCCGCATCGTCGTCCTCGTCCAGCCGGCGCTCCTCTGGCCGTAACCATGGCGTCCATGAGCTGTCGGCCTGCGAACAGCTGGCGGTGGAGCTGGTCAGACACCCGGACAGCTGGCCCTTCATGAAGCTGGTGTCCAGGACACAGGTACACACACACACACACACACAGAGATACACACAGACACACACACACAGAGCTACACACACAGAGAGATACACACAGACACACACACAGAGCTACACACAGAAATACACAGACACACACACACACACAGAGATACACACACACACAGAGCTACACAGACACACACACACACACACACAGAGATACACACAGACACACACATAAAGAGATACACACACACTCAGAGCTACACAACACACACACACACACACACACACACAGAGATACACGCACACACACACGGATATACGCGCACAGTCACACACAGAGAGAGAGACGCACACAGAGATTTATACACACACAGGTACACCCCCTACAGCATGCCCCTGTGACGGGTGACATACCTCTACCTGTGTCTGCAGGTCCCTGACTACTACGACATCGTCAAGAAGCCCATCGCTCTCAGCACCATCAGAGAGAAAGTCAACACCTGTGACTATCAGACGGCAGGTGAGATATCAGACCTGTGGCTATCAGACCTGTGGCTGTCAGACGGCAGGTGAGATATCAGACCTGTGGCTATCAGACCTGTGGCTATCAGACGGCAGGTGAGATATCAGACCTGTGACTATCAGACCTGAGACTATCAGACCTGTGGCTATCAGACGGCAGGTGAGATATCAGACCTGTGACTATCAGACCTGTGGCTATCAGACGGCAGGTGAGATATCAGACCTGAGGCTATCAGACCTGAGGCTATCAGACCTGTGGCTATCAGACGGCAGGTGAGATATCAGACCTGTGGCTATCAGACCTGTGGCTATCAGACGGCAGGTGAGATATCAGACCTGTGACTATCA
>JABXJD010000326.1:205000-210000 GCA_013375575.1 Percina caprodes
TAGAAGTCTTAGAGGAGTCCTAGAGGAGTCCTAGAGGAGTCTTATAGAAGTCTTATAGGAGTCTTATAGAAGTCTTAGAGGAGTCTTATAGAAGTCCTAGAGGAGTCTTATAGAAGTCCTAGAGGAGTCTTAGAGGAGTCCTAGAGGAGTCCTAGAGGAGTCTTAGAGGAGTCCTAGAGGAGTCCTAGAGGAGTCCTAGAGGAGTCTTATAGGAGTCTTATAGGAGTCTTATAGAAGTCTTAGAGGAGTCTTATAGAAGTCCTAGAGGAGTCTTATAGAAGTCCTAGAGGAGTCTTAGAGGAGTCCTAGAGGAGTCCTAGAGGAGTCCTAGACACACGGACGCTGACCAGCACCACTTCCTGTTTCAGGGCTCCAGAAGGCGCTCCGCTGAAGAGCAAGATGATCTATGCCAGCTCTAAAGAGGCCATCAAGAAGAAGTTTACAGGTGTGTGTGTGTGTGTGTGTGTGTGTGTGTGTGTGTGTGTGTGTGTGTGTGTGTACATATATGTGTGTGTCTGACCTATGACCTCTGCCCCCCCTGCAGGAATCAAACATGAGTGGCAGGTGAACGGTCTGGACGACATCCAGGACCGCAGCACGCTGGCGGAGAAGCTGGGCGGGAACGTGGTGGTGTCTCTGGAGGAAGCCCTGTGACGTGGCGGTGACCCCCACCCTCCGTCTCCTCCGAGGAGCTAGCGTCTTTAAGCCTCTCTGTCTTCTTTTTGTTCTTTTTGCTTTTTCCACCATGAAGGAGATCTCATTAACTTAACGATATGCAAGCCCCTCCCACTTTGTTGCCATGGCTACTGCTCGCCCAGTGACACTCTACCAAACAGGACGTTGTCTCTCGCTCTCCGCCAGAGTTTTGCCAAAAAGTCGGAAGCAGCCACATGGTGAGCGCCGCCTCACGCACACAGACTTTATTTATTGTTGTAAAGTGTTGATTCTTCTCCGCTGGCCCCCCCCCCGGCGCCGCTGCCCCCCCCCCTCCCCCCGGCGCCGCTCATCCCCCGCTATGCACGGAGAAGAGAAGAAGAAGAAGAAGCACTTCACGTCTGTTTACCTCCGCTCATCCCTGTGGGACTCGCCCCCCCCCCCTGGCTGCCGCCTTACCTTCAGTCTGAATGTAACCGTCACGCCAGTTAGTTAGAGCGCACTTTTATTTTGAAAAGACACACTACAGGAAGCAGATTTGACCCCGGCAGCGAGAGATGACATCACCGTCACCACGACGACGTCCGGAGCCTTAAAGTGGACCGTTGTTGTTTCTGAGATCACAGGAAGCCACGCTGCAATAAAAGCCTGTGGCAGATCTGAAGCCCCGCCTCGTCTCTGCTTCCAGCCAATCACAGAGCAGCGGGGGGGTCACATGACGCCCTCGCGCCCAGTCACGGGAACCACAGCAAGGAGGAAATAAAACCACTTTAATATGTAATAATAATATAGATAATATACATTGTATATAATATTAATAATATACATTATATATAATAATAATATAGATAATATACATTATATATAATAATAATATACATTGTATATAATAATAATATAGATAATATACATTATATATAATATTAATAATATACATTGTATATAATAATAATATAGATAATATACATTATATATAATAATAATAATGATATTAATAATATACATTATATGTAATAATAATATAGATAATATACATTATATATAGTATTAATAATATACATTATATATATAATAATATAGATAATATACATTGTATGTAATAATAATATACATTATATATAATAATAATATAGATAATATACATATATAATATTAATAATATACATTATATATAATAATAATATAGATAATATGCATTATATATAATATTAATAATATACATTGTATATAATAATATAGATAATATACATTATATATAATAATAATATAGATAATATACATTATATATAATAGCAATATATATTATATATAATAATATAGATAATATACATTGTATATAATATTAATAATATACATTATATATAATATTAATAATATACATTGTATATAATAATATAGATAATATACATTATATATAATAATATAGATAATATACATTATATATAATAATAATATACATTGTATATAATAATAATATACATTGTATATAATAATAATATAGATAATATACATTATATATAATAATAATATACATTGTATATAATAATAATATACATTGTATATAATAATAATATAGATAATATACATTATATATAATAATAATATAGATAATATACATTATATATAATATTGATAATATACATTATATATAATATTAATAATATACATTGTATATAATAATATAGATAATATACATTATATATATAATAATATAGATAATATACATTGTATATAATATACATTATATTTAATATGTAATAGTATACATTGTATATAATAATAATAATATAGATAATATACATTATATATAGTGATAATAACAATATACATTATATGTAATAATAATAATATAGATAATATACATTGTATATAATAATATAGATAATACACATTATATATAATAATATAGATAATATACATTATGTACAATAATGGTATACATTATATATAATAATTTTAATAAAATACATTATATATAATAATATAGATAATATACATTATATATTGTAATAATATAGATAATATACATTATATATAATAGTATAGATAATATACATTATATATAATAATAATATAGATAATATACATTATATATAATAATATTAATAAAATACATTAAATATAATAATAATAATATAGATAATATACATTATATATTATAATAATAATATAGATAATATACATTATATATAATAATATTAATAAAATACATTAAATATAATAATAATAATATAGATAATATACATTATATATTATAATAATAATATAGATAATATACATTATATATAATAATATAGATAATACACATATATTATAATAATAATATAGATAATATACATTATATATAATGATAATAATATAGATAGTATACATTATATATTATAATAATAATATAGATAATATACATTATATATAATAATATAGATAATATACATTATATATTATAATAACAATATAGATAATATACATTATGTATAATAATATAGATAATATACATTATATATAATAATATAGATAATATACATTATATATAATGATAATAATATAGATAGTATACATTATATATTATAATAATAATATAGATAATATACATTATATATAATAATATAGATAATATACATTATATATAATAATATAGATAATATACATTATATATAATAATATAGATAATATACATTATATATAATGATAATAATATAGATAGTATACATTATATATTATAATAATAATATAGATAATATACATTATATATAATAATATAGATAATATACATTATATATAATAATATAGATAATATACATTATATATAATGATAATAATATAGATAGTATACATTATATATTATAATAATAATATAGATAATATACATTATATATAATAATATAGATAATATACATTATATATAATGATAATAATATAGATAATATACATTATATATTATAATAACAATATAGATAATATACATTATATATAATAATATAGATAATATACATTATATATAATAATATTAATAAAATACATTATATATAATAATATTAATAAAATACATTATATATAATATTAATAATGAATAAAAGGTAGAAGAATCAGATTTTCATGATGAATACAAAGATGTAAATGCAAAAAAATTTTATATTTTATTTGAATTTTTAATAATTATTTTGTATATTTTATATTATTTTGAGGGTGCTTCTCAGAATATTTTCACAATAAGATTTTACATAAATAATCTCAGAATATTTTCACAATAAGAGTTACATAAATAATCAGAATATTTTCAAATTAAGAGTTTAGATAAATATTGAGAATACTTTCACAATAAGAGTTTACATAAATAATCTCCGAATATTTTCACAATAAGAGTTTAGATAAATAATCTCAGAATATTTTCACAATAAGAGTTTAGATAAATCTCAGAATATTTTCACAATAAGAGTTTAGATAAATATTCTCAGAATATTTTCACAAGAGGTTAGATAAATCTCAGAATAATCTCAGAATATTTTCACAATAAGAGTTTAGATAAATCTCAGAATAATCTCAGAATATTTTCACAATAAGAGTTTAGATGAATAATCTCAGAATATTTTCACAATAAGAGTTTAGGTAAAATCAGAATATTTTCACAATAAGACTTTACATAAATAATCAGAATATTTTCACAGTAAGAGTTTAGATAAATATTCTCAGAATATTTTCACAATAAGACTTTACATAAATAATCAGAATATTTTCACAGTAAGAGTTTACATAAATAATCTCAGAATATTTTCACAATAAGTTACATAAATAATCAGAATATTTTCAAAATAAGAGTTTAGATAAATATTGAGAATACTTTCACAATAAGAGTTTACATAAATAATCTCCGAATATTTTCACAATAAGACTTTAGATAAATAATCTCAGAATATTTTCACAATAAGAGTTTAGATAAATATTCTCAGAATATTTTCACAAGAGTTTAGATAAATCTCAGAATAATCTCAGAATATTTTCACAATAAGAGTTTAGATGAATAATTTCAGAATATTTTCACAATAAGAGTTTAGATGAATAATCTCAGAATATTTTCACAATAAGAGTTTAGGTAAAATCAGAATATTTTCACAATAAGACTTTACATAAATAATCAGAATATTTTCACAATAAGAGTTTAGATAAATATTCTCAGAATATTTTCACAATAAGAGTTTAGATAAATAATCAGAATATTCACAATAAAAGCTTAGATGGATAATCTCAGAATATTTTCACGATAAGAGTTTAGGTAAAATCAGAATAATCTCAGAATATTTTCACAATAAGAGTTTAGATGAATAATCTCCGAATATTTTCACAATAAG
>JABXJD010000326.1:217500-222500 GCA_013375575.1 Percina caprodes
TTCAGTACACACAGTACACATTCTACTACACACAGTACACATTCTACTACACACAGTACACATTCTACTACACACAGTACCTAGTCTACTACACACAGTACCCAGTCTGCTACACACAGTACCTAGTCTACTACACACAGTACACACAGTACACATTCTACTACACACAGTACACATTCTACTACACACAGTACCTAGTCTACTACACACAGTACACACAGTACCTAGTCTACTACACACAGTACCCAGTCTGCTACACAGTACACGCAGTACCCAGTCTACTACACACGGTACACACAGTACCTAGTCTACTACACACGGTACACACAGTACCCAGTCTACTACACACAGTACACACAGTACCTAGTCTACTACACACAGTACCCAGTCTGCTACACAGTACACGCAGTACCCAGTCTGCTACACAGTACACGCAGTACCCAGTCTACTACACACAGTACACACAGTACCCAGTCTACTACACACAGTACACACAGTACCCAGTCTACTACATACAGTACACACAGTACCCAGTCTACTACATACAGTACACACAGTACACATTCTACTACACACAGTACCCAGTCTACTACACACAATACACATTCTATTACACACAGTACCTAGTCTACTACACACAGTACCCAGTCTGCTACACAGTACACGCAGTACCCAGTCTACTACACACAGTACACACAGAGAATTTCTGACTCCAGAAAAACACACACACTCACTATCTACATATGTAAACATGGAGATAAATCAACATGCATCTGTGTAAGTTACCATTCACACAATGTCAAGAGAAATAAAGTGTGTGTGTGTGTGTGTGTGTGTGTGTGTGTGTGTGTGTGTGTGTGTGTGTGTGTGTGTGTGTGTGTAAAACCAGCCCCATGTTGATGACGTGTGTGTGTGTGTGTGTGTGTGTGTGTGTGTGTGTGTGTGTGTGTGTGTGTGTGTGTGTGTGTGTGTGTGTGTGTGTAAAACCAGCCCCATGTTGATGACGTGTGTGTGTGTGTAACCATGGTAACATGTTGTCCCCGTGCAGCCGCGGGCGGTCAACGTGGATCTGCAGACCGACGCCACGCTGCAGGTCGACATCTCAGACGCTCTGAGTGAGAGAGACAAGGTCAAGTTCACCGTCCACACCAAGGTCAGAGGACGCCTGTCCCCACACACACACACACACACACACACACACAGACGCACACACAGACGCACGCACACACACACACACACACACACACACACACAGACGCACACACAGACGCACGCACACACACACACGCACGCACTCACGCACACGCACACACAGACGCATGCACAGACGCATGCACGCACGCACACACGCACTCACGCACACACGCACAGATGGCTAGGCTGCTCTCCCATTGGCTCCCGCTCAGGGGAGTTACAACCAGGCATAGTTTGGGAAAGGCCAGGCAGACAGACAGGCAGACAGACAGGCAGACAGACAGGCAGGCAGACAGACAGACGGAGGGATGGACGGGCAGACAGACAGACAGACGGAGGGATGGACGGGCAGGCAGACAGACAGACGGAGGGATGGACGGGCAGGCAGACAGACAGACAGACGGAGGGATGGACGGGCAGAGAGACAGACAGGCAGAGAGACAGACAGGCAGAGAGGCAGACAGGCAGAGAGACAGACAGACAGACAGACAGACAGGAACATATCAACACCACCAACTAACCGTCTTCATCACGTTGGTACCAGCTTGATGAACGCTGGCTGTAGAAACCCAACACTCCTCTCCCCCTTCCTCTCTCTCCCCCTTCCTCTCTCTCCCCCTTCCTCTCTCCCCCTTCCTCTCTCTCTCTCCCTCCCTCTCTCCCCCTTCCTCTCTCCCCCTTCCTCTCTCTCTCTCCCTCCCTCTCTCCCCCTTCCTCTCCCCTTCTCTCCCCCTTCCTCTCTCCCCCTTCCTCTCTCTCCCCCTTCCTCTCTCCCCCTTCCTCTCTCTCTCTCCCTCCCTCTCTCCCCATTCCTCTCTCTCTCTCCCTCCCTCTCTCCCCCTTCCTCTCTCTTTTTCTCTCCCCCTTCCTCTCTCTCTCTCCCTCCCTCTCTCCCCCTTCCTCTCTCTTTTTCTCTCCCTCTTCCTCTCTCTCTTCTTCTCTCTCCCTCCCTCTCTCCCCCTTCCTCTCTCTCTCTTTCTCACCCCTTATTCTCTGTCTCTCTCCCCCTGACCAAAAGTCACTCATATTGCTGTTCTCATAGGGAACGAATGAATGAATGAATGAATGAATGAATGAATGAACGAATGAATGAATGAATCTCTATCCATTAGTTCAGCTGCCTGTGGTAGCCTCAGTATTCTGTGTGAGGAGTAGTATACGTAGTATATATAAGTATAAATAAATATAATGAGGTCATACTCTAGTATTATGTTGGCATTAGAAGTATAAATGAACATAATATACTGGAGTATCATTATTCTGAGTATTGTGAGAAGTATTGTGAGTGTTATTGTGAGTAGTACTCTGAGTATTGTGAGTAGTACTCTGAGTATTATGTCCTGTCTGCAGAGCACGCTCCCTAACTTCAAGCAGAGCGAGTTCTCGGTGGTCCGACAGCACGAAGAGTTCATCTGGCTGCACGACTCGTTCATAGAGAACGAGGAATACGCAGGATACATCGTAAGGACACACACACACACACACACACACACACACACACACACACACACACACAGACACACACACACAGAGACACACACACACACAGAGACACACACACTCAGACACACACACAGAGACACACAGAGACACACACACACACAGAGACACAAACACACACACACACACACACACAGAGACACACACACACACACACACACAGAGACACACACACTCAGACACACACACAGAGACACACACAGAGACACACACACACACAGAGACACAAACACACACACACACACAGAGACACACACACAGACACACACACAGAGACACACAGAGACACACACACACACACAGAGACACAAACACACACACACACACAGAGACACACACACACACACACAGAGACACACACACACAGAGACACACACACACACACACACAGAGACACACACACACAGAGACACACACACACACAGAGACACACTCAGAGACACACACTCAGAGACACACACACACACAGACATATAGGGAGAGACACACACACATTTAAATGTTCCTGCCTGATAGTGTTGTTGTGTTGTTGTTGTGTAGATCCCCCCCCCCCCAGACCAGACTTCGATGCGTCCAGAGAGAAGCTGCAGAAGCTCGGGGAGGGAGAAGGCTCCATGACCAAGGAGGAGTTCACCCGGATGAAGCAGGAGCTGGAGGCGTGAGTCCCCACATCTCCTTTTAAGTCTCCCTCAAATCTTCTCCAAGACTCTCTCAAATCTCCCATTAATCCCAGGGGGAATGAATGAGCAGGGGGAATGAGAGGGGGAACACCAGATCAGAAGGAATGACAGGGGGAACACCAGATCAGAAGGAATGAGAGGGGGAACGAGAGCAGGGGGAATGAGAGGGGGGAAACACCAGAGCAGAAGGAATGAGACGGAGGAACGCCAGAGCAGGGGGAATGAGACGGAGGAACGCCAGAGCAGGGGGAATGAGACGGAGGAACGCCAGAGCAGGGGGAATGAGACGGAGGAACGCCAGAGCAGGGGGAATGAGAGGGGGAAACACCAGAGCAGGGGGAATGAGATTTAGGAACGCCAGAGCAGGGGGAATGAGAGGGAGGAACGCCAGAGCAGGGGGAATGAGAGGGGGAAACCTAGAAGATTATATTCCTTTTTAAATCAAAACGTAGCAAATCTGTGTTGAGTCACACAGATTGAGTACATACAGAATATATATATATATATATATATATATATATATATATATATATATATATATATATATATCTGATGTCCTCGTAGGTGCATGTCCACTGTGAGAGACATCATCTAAAAACATCCAGACATCACAATGGAGGATTTAACTATTTATTTGTATGATACAGCTGCAAATAAGTATTTGAACAGCTGTCTATCAGCTAGAATTCTGACCCTCAAAGACCTGTTAGTCTGCCTTCAAAATGCCCCCCTCCATTTATTATCCTAAATTAGATGCACCTGTTTGAGGTCGTTAGCTGCATAAAGACACCTGTCCCCCCCGTCCAATCAGTAAGAATCCATCTACTAACATGGCCGAGACCAAAGAGCTGTCCAAAGACACTAGAGACGTCCACAAGGCTGGACAGGGCTACGGGGACATGTCCAAGCAGCTCGGTGAGACAGGGCTACGGGGACATGTCCAAGCAGCTCGGTGAGAAAGAGCTATCATTAGACAATGGAAGAAGCTAAACATGACTGACAGTCTCCCTCGGACTGGGGCTCCATGCAGGATCTCACCTCGGACTGGGGCTCCATGCAGGATCTCACCTCGGACTGGGGCTCCATGCAGGATCTCACCTCGGACTGGGGCTCCATGCAGGATCTCACCTCGGGGGGTCTCAGTGATCCTAAGAAAGGTGAGAAATCAGCCCAGAACTACACAGGAGGCGCTGGTCCAGAACCTGAAAAGAGCTGGGACCACCGTTTCCAAGGTTACTGTTGGTAATACACTAAGACGTCATGCATGGCCCGGAAGGTTCCCCTGCTTAAACCAGACCATGTCAAGGCCCGTCTTAAGTTGGCCAACGACCATCTGGAGGATCCAGAGGAGTCATGGGAGGAAGTCATGTGGTCTGATGAGACCAGAATAGAACTTTTTGGTCATAATTCCACTAACCGTGTTTGGAGGAAGAAGAATGATGAGGACCATCCCAAGACCACCATCCCTACTGTGAAGCATGGGGGGGTAGCATCATGCTTTGGGGGGGTTTTCTGCACATGGGACAGGGCGACTGAACTGTATTAAGGAGAGGAGGACCGGGGCCATGTATTGGGAGATTTTGGGGAACAACCTCCTTCCTTCAGTTGGAGCATTGAAGATGGGTC
>JABXJD010000326.1:227500-232500 GCA_013375575.1 Percina caprodes
GAATGAGAGGGGGACACCAGAGCAGGAGGAATGAGAGGGGGACACCAGAGCAGGAGGAATGAGAGGGGGACACCAGAGAAGGGGGAATGAGAGGGGGACACCAGAGAAGGGGGAATGAGAGGGGGACACCAGAGAAGGGGGAATGAGAGGGGGACACCAGAGCAGGAGGAATGAGAGGGGGACACCAGAGAAGAGGGAATGAGAGGGGGACACCAGAGCAGGAGGAATGATGTTTGTCTCTGACTGTTCCCCCTCTGTCTGCAGGGGAACCTCCAGCTGCTGCAGAGCTGCCTGGGAGTTCTCAAAGGAAACACTTAACTGTGGAGCCCCGCCCACGTCAACAGGACACGCCCCCTCAACACAGCCCGCCCACGTCAACAGGACACGCCCCCTCAACACAGCCCCGCCCACGTCAACAGGACACGGCCCTCAACACAGCCCCGCCCACGTCAACAGGACACGCCCCTCAACACAGCCCCGCCCACGTCAACAGGACACGCCCCTCAACACAGCCCGCCCACGTCAACAGGACACGGCCCTCAACACAGCCCCGCCACGTCAACAGGACACGCCCCTCAACACAGCCCGCCACGTCAACAGGACACGCCCCAACACAGCCCCGCCCACGTCAACAGGACACGCCCCTCAACACAGCCCGCCCACGTCAACAGGACACGGCCCTCAACACAGCCCGCCCACGCCAACAGGACACGCCCCTCAACACAGCCCCGCCCACGTCAACAGGACACGCCCCTCAACACAGCCCGCCCACGTCAACAGGACACGCCCCCTCAACACAGCCCCGCCCACGTCAACAGGACACGCCCCTCAACACAGCCCCGCCCACGTCAACAGGACACGCCCCTCAACACAGCCCGCCCACGTCAACAGGACACGGCCCTCAACACAGCCCCGCCCACGTCAACAGGACACGCCCCTCAACAGGACACGCCCCTCAACACAGCCCGCCCACGTCAACAGGACACGCCCCCTCAACAGCCCCGCCCACGTCAACAGGACACGCCCCCTCAACAGCCCCGTCCACGTCGACAGGACACGCCCCCTCAACAGCCCCGCCCACGTAGACAGGACACGCCCCTCGACACAGCCCTGCCCACGTCAACAGGACACGCCCCCTCAGCAGCCCCGCCCACGTGGACAGGACACGCCCCCTCAACACAGCCCCGCCCACGTCGACAGGACACGCCCCTCAACACATCCCCGCCCACGTCTACAGGACACGCCCCTCAACACAGCCCCGCCCACGTCGACAGGACACGCCCCTTCAGTACAACCACATCAACAGGACACGCCCCCTCAACACAGCCCCGCCCACGTCGCCAGGACACGCCCCTCAACACAGCCCCGCCCCCTCAACACAGCCCCGCCCACGTCGCCAGGACACGCCCCTTCAGTACAACCACGTCAACAGGACACGTCCTGAACAGCCTTTCTGGACACGCCTCCTTCAGCAAGCCCCACTCTGATTGGACACGCCCCCTGTGGGTGGAGCCCAGAGACAGGAAGTGGTCTGCATCACTAACTCCACATGACTCTGAAGCTGATGACGTACTTTTACTTTAATCCTGTTACCTAGGAAACGCTCACTCCTCGAATAACTACAATAATTATAATAATTATTATTATAATGCGCTTCTGTCCGGGGGTGGTTTTATTGTGACGGGGAACTTCCTGTGCTGCTGTCCGTTCTTATTAAAGTGGAAAGTCACTAAATATAAAACAGCCTTGTATACGTTGGTGTTAGTTAGCTAATGAACGCTAATCGTCATCTTCATCGTCTTCATCGTCTTCATCACTAACAGTAACTTGTTTTTGTTTTCTCTGAATCAGCTGTTTGTTGCTATGGAGATCATCTGTCGCTCCCTTTTGATTCGCATGGAAGCAAATAAGAGAAACACGTAATACTGAAGTATTTTATTTTGAAAATATCTGAATTGATTTGTTCTGAATTCACAGCTTTGAAATTTAAATCTGAACTTTCTTGATTTCCAGTTTAAAAAAACTGAATTTCAATAAATATTTTCCAACGGCCACAAATTCAGATACAAAAATAAATCAGATTACAGAATTTCAGATTAAGAGATTATATTTTTAGCCTGAATTTTAATTTTAATTTTTCAGCTTGAATTTGATTAATCTGAATCTATTTTATCTGAAATTCTGTAAAGTGATTTATTGTTTTATCTGAATTTGTGAGAATTGAAAAATATCAATAAAAAAAGCAAAAATCAATCAATAAAATCAATTAATCAATTTACAGAATTTCAGATAAAATAGATTCAGGTTGATCAAATTAGACTTAAAATTCTCTCCGTAACGGGCTGAAAAAATCTATTTTAATCTGAAATTCTATAATTTGATTTATTTTTGTATCTGAATTTGTGGCCGTTGAAAAATATTTATTAAAATTAAATTTTTTTAAAACTGGAAATGAAGAAAGTTCAGATTTAAATTTCAAAGATGGGAATTCAGAACAAATTGAGATTTTTCAAAATAAAATATTTCATTATTAAGCATTAAGTGTCTTATTTCCCTCCAGATGTTTATTGTAACGTAGACGAATGTTCTTCACTTGGTGACCAAAGCTTCCTCTCGGGGTCCAGACCGGGTCCAGACCGGGTCCAGCGAGGAGGAGGGTCAAACAGATGGTCTGTAGTCCGACTCCAGAGACGGAATAAAACTTTATGGACACTTTTCTTACAATCCTGTGTGTGGGTGCTTTACTGGGGAGAGACGGAGCCGTCTGATTGGACGGGAGGGGTGGAGGGGGCGTCTGATTGGATGGGAGGGTTGGAGGGGGCGGGGCAGAAGTCAGCAGCTGTGTATTCCTTTATGCTGTAATGCTGTAATATAACATTACTAGTTACATAATGTAATATACTCTTATAACGCAATACTAGTTACATAATGTAATATACTCTTATAACGCAATACTAGTTACATAATGTAATATACTCTTATAACGCAATACTAGTTACATAATGTAATATACTCTTATAAAGCATTACTAGTTACATAATGTAATATAAAGATAACAATATAAAATATCAAAAATATAAAGTGTAGGTAGTGCAGAGAAAGAAGAGGGGGGGGGGTGTAGTTGTCCAGATGGGGGCAAGCTCAGGTCCTATACATGCACTAATGGAGAGATGTCAGATGGGGGCATGCTCAGGTCCTATACATGCTCTAATGGAGAGATGTCAGAGTGGGGGGCATGCTCAGGTCCTATACATGTACTAATGGAGAGATGTCAGAGTGGGGGGGCATGCTCAGGTCCTATACATGTACTAATGGAGAGATGTCAGAGTGGGGGGCATGCTCAGGTGCTATACATGCTCTAATGGAGAGATGTCAGAGTGGGGGGCATGCTCAGGTGCTATACATGCTCTAATGGAGAGATGTCAGAGGGGGCATGCTCAGGTCCTATACATGTACTAATGGAGAGATGTCAGAGTGGGGGGGGGGGGGGGCATGCTCAGGTGCTATACATGCACTAATGGAGTGGGGCTGCCCATGTAAAGGCGCCCTGAGCAGTTGGGTGCTCAGCAGCACCCGGGAGGTGACCTGGCACCTCTCCAGCTCCCAGTCCACCACCTTACTTTGGTCCGTACGGGGACTTGAACCAGCGACCCTGTTCCAGCCCAGCTCCCTACGGACTCAGCTACTGCCCCCTTATGTAATGTAATGTACTCCTTACAACGCATTTAATGTGTAGGCACAGCCCTGGAGAGTAACTATGGTAACCATGCCTGTAGTTAACTGGACTCACATCTGCTCTGGACTGTCATTGGGTGGTGACAGCAGCCGTCCAATCAGCTTTCGCCGTGACTCTGACGTCATTCTTAAAGAAGGAAGATGTGTTCAGGGTTAAAGTTGAATCTCCCAACCAGCGCTGCTCTGATTGGTTGGAGCGCCGTCCTATGGCACGCAGAGGGAAGTTGAAAGACAACCGTTTGTCCCGCCCCTCGGACTGAGCCCAGCCAATGGGGAGCTCCCAGACCCGACACACACACACACACACACACACACACACACACACACACACACACACACACACACACACACACACACACACACACACACACAGACCTACACACACACACACACACACACACACAAACACAAACCACGTGTGGTGTCATCGTCACTGCGGCTTTTATTGTGGAGGCTGTAGCCGGAAGCTTTGATTTGACAGTGTGATGAAGCGCATGCGCAGTGAGCGGAGGAGCAGTTCCAGTGTTCGCAGTGAGTCTGAGTGAAGATGAGCTCCATCGGGACCGGGGTGAGTGTTTCTAGCGTCTCTAGCCACGCTGCAGCTGCTCTGTAGCTCTAGTCTGGCTTTCTGTGTCACATTTAAGCTCCTTCACTGAAAATAACCTGCGTTTCGTCTTAAAAACCATTCAGAATAACCTGTAGCTGGCTCGCTAGCTTGTATGTTAGCTTGCTGAGTCACAACGAGGCCCGCTAGCCGAAGCTAAACTGAAAACGAAAGTGTTTTTAAGTTTATATTCATTTACTTTCACTTTGTTGTGGAGATTTTGAATCGGACAGAAGTAAAACAAACATATTGTGTCTTCGTCGTTTAATATAGATATATAATGGGTGACTTTAGGGATATAAGTTAGTGATATTGACGGGTAAATGCTAACAGTTAGCTCCGGTACACGCCAAACTCCTTTACAAAAAGTGTGATTTAAGGTCCGTCGTGTGTCAGCCGAACTTATCCCCAAAATATATATTTAATACTTTTTAAAAGCCCTTTTTACATGTTTCGATTTAATCGGGCTTAATTTAAGAGCCTTTATTCGTATGACATCAACATTAGAGCTGGAAGCCCATTCACTATTAAATGTGATTTATGTTAATTTAACGTTTAACTTGATTTATTTGGGGAATAGTAAAGGTCAGTTAGAGGAGATATTAAAGGTGATGATGGATATTTTGAGCTGTGGAGACACAGAAAGCTCGATGGATGTAAC
>JABXJD010000326.1:237500-240000 GCA_013375575.1 Percina caprodes
GAACGACCAATCAGGGCTCTTCTTTTCTTCTTCTTTTACTGCGCTGTCTGTCTGCAGCGCCTCAGCTGCTACTTCCTGTTTTCACCTCGACACCACTTTCTACAAAGACACACACACGCATACACACACGCATACACACACACACACACACACACACGCATACACACATATATACACGCATACACACACGCATACACACACATACACACACGCATACACACACACACACACACACACACACGCATACACACATATATACACGCATACACACACACACACACACGCATACACACACGCATACACACATACACACACACACACGCATACACACACACACACACACACACTGATCACAGGTCACACACACACACACACACACTGATCACAGGTCAGACACACACACACACACACACGCTGATCACAGGCTCACACACACACACACACACACACGCTGATCACAGGTCAGACACACACACACACACGCTGATCACAGGTCAGACACACACACACACACACACACACACACACACACACACACACTGATCACAGGTCAGACACACACACACACACACACACACACTGATCACAGGTCAGACACACACACACACACACTGATCACAGGTCTCACACACACACACACACACACACACACACGCTGATCACAGGTCAGACACACACACACACACACACACACACACACACACACACACTGATCACAGGTCTCACACACACACACACACGCTGATCACAGGTCAGACACACACACACGCTGATCACAGGTCAGACACACACACACACGCTGATCACAGGTCAGACACACACACACACACTGATCACAGGTCTCACACACACACACACACACTGATCACAGGTCTCACACACACACACACACACACACTGATCACAGGTCTCACACACACACACACACACTGATCACAGGTCTCACACACACACACACACACACACACTGATCACAGGTCTCACACACACACACACACACACTGATCACAGGTCTCACACACACACAGAGACACACTTGCACAAACTTACAAATGTTGCCCAAACACAAGCAACACTCCAGTTACATTACATGTGTCCCCGTCCCGTCCCGTCCCCCCCCCGTGTCCTCCTCAGTAACGAATGGACGGCACGAGCTCGTACCCAAAGACGTCAGGGAGGAAGCTGAGAAATACGCCAAGGTACACACACACACACACACACACACACACACAGTCTGTCTCTCTCTCCCTGTGTCTCTGTCCCTGATCCCTGTCTCTCTGTCTCCCTGTCCCTGATCCCTGTCTCCCTCTCTGATCCCTGTCTCCCTCTCCAATCCTTGATCCCTGTCCCTGTCTCTCTGTGTCTCCCTCTCTGATCCCTGTCTCTCTGTGTCTCCCCGTCCCTGTGTGTTTGTGTCTCCCTCCCTGATCCCTGTCTCCCCGTCCCTGATCCCTGTCTCTCTGTCTCTCCCTGTCCCTGATCCCTGTCTCCCTCTCTGATCCCTGTCTCTCTGTGTCTCCCCGTCCCTGTGTGTCTGTGTCTCCCTCCCTGATCCCTGTCTCCCTCTCCAATCCCTGTCTCCGATCCTTGATCCTGATCCCTGTCTCTCTGTGTCTCCCCCTCTGATCCCTGTCTCCCCGTCCCTGATCCCTGTCTCTCTGTGTCTCCCTGTCCCTGATCCCTGTCTCCCTCTCCAATCCCTGTCTCCCTCTCCAATCCCTGTCTCCCTCTCCAATCCCTGTCTCCGGTCCTTGATCCTGATCCCTGTCTCTCTGTCTCCCTGTCCCTGATCCCTGTCTCTCTGTCTCCCTGTCCCTGATCCCTGTCTCCCTCTCCGATCCTTGATCCTGATCCCTGTCTCTCTGTGTCCCCGTCCCTGATCCCTGTCTCTCTGTGTCTCCCTCCCTGATCCCTGTGTGTTTGTGTCTTCCAGGACTCTCTGGAAGAGGAGGACGACTCCGATGAAGACAACATGTAGACTCGTCTCTCATCATATTCTTTTCTATGTTTTCTAGTTGTTTTCTTTTGGTTTGATGATTTCAGCTTTAAGAATAAAAAGTTGAAGACAGTTTTGTTTGTTTGTGTTTCTGTCAGGAGACATTTGACTGAGTCCACTTCACTTTGCTGTTATAATAATAATAATAATAATAATAATAAATAAATTAAAATGGCTAATAATAGATAGTGATGCATTATGGATTTTATATATATAGATAGATCTATATATCTATCTATATATATATATATATAGATAGATATATATATAGATAGATAGATCTATATATATATCTATATGACCTGATCATGTGTGTAATAACAGTAAAAATCAAAGTGTACATTATTATTATCATCTCTAGAAATAACCTCCACACTCCCAGAGAGGAAAATGACATATATGGCTTTGTCGTCACTTCCTGTTACGTAAAGGCGCGAATAGCCCGCCCACTCGTGCTCTTTACAAACATCGACTGTCTGCGAACAAAACCGGCGTTTTTTCCCG
>JABXJD010000326.1:245000-260000 GCA_013375575.1 Percina caprodes
GGAGGTGAAGACTAACGAGGGTTTCTCCAGCGAGGCCGTCATCAGTAAGCTGACGGACGCCAGCCTCTACACCGTGGGTGAGTCTGGTCCCGGCTGAACACACACACACACACACACACACACACACACACACACACACACACACACACAGAGACAGACACACACACACACACACACACACACACACACACACACACACAGACACACACACACACACACACACAGAGACAGACACACACACACACACACACAGAGACACAGACACACACACACACACACAGAGACACAGACACACACACACACACACACACACACACACAGAGACACAGACACACACACACACACACACACACACACACACACAACACACACACACACACACACACACACACACACAGAGACACAGACACACACACACACACACACAGAGACACAGACACACACACACACACACAGAGACACACACAGAGACAGACACACACACACACACACACACACACACACACAGAGACAGACACACACACACAGACACACACACACACACACAGAGACACACACACACACACACACACACACACAGAGACACACACACAGAGACACACACCAACACACACAGAGAGACACACAGAGACGCACACACACACACACACACACACACACACACACACAGAGACACACACACACACACACACACAGACAGACAGACAGACAGACAGACACACACACACACACAGAGACACACGCACAGAGACACACACACACACACACACACAGACAGACACACACACACACACAGAGAGACAGTGTGTGTCACACTGCACGTACCCTGAACACACACTTTCCCAGAAGGCAACGCATCTCAACAGGCCATCTGTACCCCTCTCTCTGATTGGCTACGGGGTTGAGACAACCGAAGTGTGTTTGTGTGTTTCAGTGTTTGATGACGGAGACGAGAAGACTCTCCGTCGGACGTCTCTGTGTCTGAAGGGAGAGACATTTTGCAGAGAGTGAGGTGAGTCTCTCACACAGACACACACACAGACAGACACACACACACAGAGACACACACGCAGACAGAGGGACTACTTCTTCGCGTATCCTTCCACCAGAGCAGGAAACGGCACTTTAAAATGTCCCTCCCTGATTTCTAGTTACATTATATTAATGTCCCGGTCCCTGTCTCTGGCAGACGTTGGACCAGCTGCCGCTCACCAACCGGAGCATTTCGGCACGCGGTCATCAAGAAGTCAAACCGCGGCGGCGGCGCTCGTCTTACGCTGTCCTGTAAGTCTTCTGTCTTATTTTTCATGAGTTATTCTTTTTCATTACTACTGTTCACCATTACAACTCCTTAATTATGTCAATAATTCCACCTGTCTGTCTCTCCGTCTCTTGCTCTACCTGTCTCTCTCTCTCTGTGTCTCTCTGTCTGTGTGTCTCTCTCGCTCTGTCTCTCTCTTTCTGTGTCTCTGTCTGTCTCTCTCTGTGTCTGTCTTTCTGTGTGTCTCTGTCTCTCTGTGTCTGTGTCTCTTTCTGTCTCTCTGTGTCTGTCTCTCTCTGTTTTTGTGTCTGTGTCTCTTTCTGTGTCTCTGTCTCTTTGTGTCTCTGTCTCAGGGCTGATGAGGAGAACGAGTTCGCCCAGCGAGGAGGAGGAGGAGCAGCAGGAGGACAAGAAGAGGATGAACGACGAGCTCTTCGGAAAAGTCTGCAGCATCGAGAGTGAGGAAGACCCCAGCTGCTGGTACCTGGCTCTGGTAAACACACACACACACACACACACACACACACACACACACACCGTGGTCAGAAAGAACAGGGGAGACAGACAGACTCAGAGACACTATGGAGACAGTAGTGTAAACAGCCTTGAGGGACACCTTTCCTGACCCCCCATATAAAGGAGCACTACCAGATGAAGATGTGCTGAGTCATCACTCACCCGGTTCCTCCTGGCTCTGCTCTCACCCCCTTCTGCCCCACAGCAACAAGGTTGGGGGTTTGACTCCAGGTGGTTCCGGGCCTTTCTGTGTTATATGTTCTCCTCGTGTTGGCGTGGGTTTCCTCTGGTTTCCTCTCCCCATAAAGAAGTGCATGCTGGGTAACTAGGACTACAGATTGGCTAACACTGGCGCATTTACAGAAATGTTGATTAATGTGCATTGTCCTAATCAAATGAATAAATGATCAACCTGTTGCTATGATACCTGCAACAAAACGGCGTTTGGCTGAATCAGCAGATCCGAGTCTGCGTCCCCCCTGCCAACGCGATAGGGACACTGGGACATGTCTCACCAGGCCGTCCATCTCCCGTGCCGTCGTCTTTTCTCTCGGCAGAGAAGTGGAGGGACATGCAGCTAGCTAGCTGGTTGGTAGCTGGCAGCTAGCTGGTAGCTGGCAGCTAGCTGGTAGCTGGCTGGCAGCTAGCTGGTAGCTGGCTGGCAGCTAGCTGGTAGCTACTAGCTGGTAGCTAGTGGCTAGCTGATTCCAGCCAACGTGCCCAATTTTTTTTTTTTTTTTTTTAAATTAGGCTAAATATAGTTTTATAGCTAAAAGGTTGTTATTGTTATTTTTTAACAGTTTTTTTCTATACTGTATTTATTTATTTGTGTGTCTGTCCCTGTGTGTGTGTGTGTGTGTGTGTGTGTGTGTCCAGGTGGTGTCTCCCAGTTGCCATGACGAGCTGCAGGTGAAGAAGGACCAGTGTCTCGTCAGATCCTTCAGTGACTCCAAGTTGTGAGTTGACTTTCCTTCTTCTTGGTCTCTGATCAGCTGATCGGCTGTGTCTCATGGTGTCTCATGGTGTCTCATGGTGTCTCATGGTGTCCTGTCCTCCTTTAGCTACACGGTTGCCAGGAGACACGTCCACATCTTCAGCACCGTCAGCGGGAACAAGTACGACTTCTCCACCAGGAGAGGTGAGCCACTACAACTCCCACAATGCACCAGGGCCACACACTCATCTGTTAGAGCTTAACACTGACTCTTCATCCTTCAATGGTTTCTCACTCTTCTTCCTCCTCTTCTCTCTCTGTGTCTCTCTCTCTTGTCTCTCTCCCTCCCTCTCTGTCTCCGTCTTTCTCTCTCCCTCTCTCTTTCTCTCTCCCTCTCCCTCCCTCCCTCTCTCTCTCTCTCCCTCCCTCTTTCTCTCTCCCTCCCTCCCTACATCCCCCCCTCTCCTGTCTCCAGGTTTTGAAGCAGCCCAGATGTTCCTGAGGACCGAGGAGATCCCAGATGTGTGGAAGATGGACATGAGTCAGATCCTGGACTCGTCCTCCAGCGACGAAGAGGACAACGAAGAGGAGAAGGAGAGCGATGAAGACGAGGAGGATGAAGAGGAGAAGAAGAAGAAGAAACGCACAAAGGACGAGGTGAGAACTTATCCGTCTGTCTGTAGAAACCCTCCGGCCAATCAGCAGAGCCTTCTGACTGGAGCTGCTGCATCCTCAATTCATCCTGGTGTGTGTGCGTGTGTGTGTGCGTGTGTGTGTGCGTGTGTGTGTGTGTGTGTCTCTGTGTGTGTCTCTGTGCGTGTGTGTGTGTGTGTGTGTGAAATTAAAACTAAAACAACATGTTGGTACCAACAGTCACGGCCATGTGGCAGAACTCCTCTGAAGACAGAATGTTAGACACGTGTTGGTCTGGGACCCTGTCTGTAGATGGGGGGGCAGAACCTTACCTGTCTGTCTGTCTGTCTGTCTTCCAGCCGGAGGAGGAGCAGGATCCAGAGGAGAGAGATCACTTCCTGCAGCAGCTCTACAAGTTCATGGAGGACAGAGGTGAGACCACCTGTCTGTCTCTAACCTGTCTGTCTCTAACCTGTCTGCCTGCCTGTCTCTAACCTGTCTGTCTCTAACCTGTCTGCCTGCCTGTCTCTAACCTGTCTGCCTGCCTGTCTCTAACCTGTCTGTCTCTAACCTGTCTGTCTGCATATATATCCCATAGGGGATCAATAAAGAGTATTAATATTATAACGTGGTCATGGTAAAATGACATTTGGAGTCACATGGTGAAATCGTTAAGCAGCTGGTGATGGTTGGTTCTAACATCATGTCTCTCTGTCTGTCTCTGTCTCTCTGTCTGTCTGTCTGTCTCTCTGTCTGGTGTCTGTCTGTCTCTGTCCACCAGGGACTCCCATCAACAAACCTCCAGTGTTGGGTTACAAAGACCTGAACCTCTTCAAACTCTTCAGACTTGTGTATCTCCTAGGAGGCTGCCACAAGGTGAGGGGGTCTCTCTCTGTCTGTCTCAGTCTGTCAGTGTCTCTGTCTGTCTCGGTCTGTCAGTGTCTCTGTCTGTCTCGGTCTGTCAGTGTCTCTGTCTGTCTCGGTCTGTCAGTGTCTCTGTCTGTCTCGGTCTGTCAGTGTCTCTGTCTGTCTCTCTGTGTAGGTCTGTCAGTTTCTCTGTCTGTCTCTCTCTGTCTTGTACCGTCTCTTTGTCTGTCTCTCTGTCTATGTCTGTCTCGGTCTGTCTTTCTATCTCGGTCTATCTTTGTCTCTTGGTCTGTCTTTGTCTCTCTGCCTGTCTGTCTGTCTCTCCGCTTGGAGCCTAATGATCTGTTGTTGTGTTTCAGATTGAATCTGGGACCGTGTGGAAGCAGGTCTACATGGATCTGGGGATCCCGTCCTGAACTCGGCTGCTTACAATGTCAAGACGGGCTATAAGAAGTGAGACAACACAGAAACCTTGTCTCACTTGTTTTAGCTACAGAGTGAGAAATCTCACTTCAGCCAACTGCTGTCCTATGTGTCCTACATGTCCTCTGTCCTGTGACCCATGTGTCCTATGTGTCCTGTGTCTTGTGTGACCTATGTGTCCTCTGTGTCCTCAGGTACCTGTACGGGTTTGAGGAGTACTGCCGCTCCGCCTGCATCACCTTCAGGACCATCCATCACAACAACCCGCGCTCTCCCAACGCGCCAGCCAATCAGAAGCAGGCCCCGCCCTCTGCACTGCCGGTGGGGGCGGAGCCTGTCAATGACAAGCAGGAGAAGGCGGAGTCAGAGAGTGAGAGCGAGAAGGAGGACGTGAAGGAGAGACATTTGTCCCCCAGGGTGAGGAGACACGTCAAACTCTAGTTGTGTGTCTGTGTCTGTGTCTGTGTGTGTGTCTGTGTCTGTGTGTGTGTGTCTGTGATTGTGTCTGTGTGTGATTGTGTTTCCTTCCATTGAAGGTGAGAGTTTAACAGCACGTTGTTTCTGTGTGTTGTAGGGGCGGAGGAGGTGTGTGGGGGGTCAGGTGAAGGCGGAGCAGGAGTCTCCCTGCAGACCCGAGAAGGGAGGAGGAGGAGCAGGCGGAGGAGAGAGAGAGGAGGAGGCGGAGGAGGAGGTGGAGGAGCAGAGGGAGGAGCAGAGGGAGGAGCAGAGGGAGGGGAGGAGACGCAGCAACAGAAGAATGGACGACTCTGAGAAGGGCTCCGAGGAGGAGGAAGACGAGGAGGATGATGAAGAAGAAGAAGAAGAGGAGGAGGAAGAGGAGGAGGAGGAGGAGGAGGAAGAAGAAGAGAGGGAGAGGAGGAGAGGAGACGGGTGAGACGGAAAATTTCAGATTTCTGCTCAGTGGTCAATGAAACGTGATGTTTTTTATGTGTGTGTACATACATACATACATACGTGTGTGTGTGTGTGTGTGTGTGTGTGTGTGTGTGTGTGTGTGTGTGTGTGTACATATACAAATATCCCTTTTTCTGGGATTTGGGGGGTTAATTTGTGTCGCTGGTGCTTCCACACGCATACACACTTGGATAAAAACTGAAATGTGGCAAGATGTAAAGAAAAGGGAAGACAAGGAAAAATGATGGAAGAAAGGATGTGTAGGATGGAGGTGGGAAGGAGGTAGGATGGAGGTGGGATGGAGGTGGGAAGGAGGTAGGATGGAGGTGGGGAGGTAGGATGGAGGTGGGAAGGAGGTAGGATGGAGGTGGGAAGGAGGTGGAAAAGAGGTGGGAAGGAGGTGGGGGTGGTATTATAGAAGGGAGATGTCTCACTCTGTAGCTAAAAGGAGGAGACATGTCCCTCTGTGAGACGTTAACGTGTGTTTGTGTGTCCCAGTGAGGAAGAGGAGGACGGGGACACGTCCCTCTGTGAGACGTTAACGTGTGTTTGTGTGTCCAGCGAGGAAGAGGAGGACGGGGACATGTCCCTCTGTGAGACGTTAACGTGTGTTTGTGTGTCCAGCGAGGAAGAGGAGGACGGGGACATGTCCCTCTGTGAGACGTTAACGTGTGTTTGTGTGTGCAGCGAGGAAGAGGAGGACGGGGACTCTGTGATGGGGACGAAGGTGCGGGTGAAGTACGGTAAAGGAAAGACTCAGAAGATCTACGAGGCTCACATCAAGAAGACGGACGTGGACAACGGGGAGCAGTTCTACCTGGTCCACTACTACGGCTGGAACGTCAGGTCAGCTGTCCCTGCACGGCGGGGTCTGTCTGTCCTCACGGAGCTGGGGCTGATCGTGGTGTGTGTGTGTGTGTGTGTGTGTGTGTGTGTGTGTGTGTGTGTGTGTGTGTGTGTGTGTGTGTGTGTGTGTGTGTGTGTGTGTGTGTGTGTGTGTGTGTGTGTGTGTGTGTGTGTGTGTGTGTGTGTGTGTGTGTGTGTGTGTGTGTGTGTTCTACAGGTATGATGAATGGGTGAAGGCTGACCGGATCATCTGGCCCCCGGAGAAAGGAACCAAGACGAGACGCAGGAAGAAGGTGAAGGTAAACAGACAATAAAAGAAATGGACACAGCTGGTGTTTCCATGGAGACCAGTGAAGTCTAATTCTTGCTAACTAACATGCTAGTTAACATTAACGGGCTAATTACCGTCTCTCCACAGAACAAAGACGAGCCGGAGAGAGACCGAGACTACGAAGCCGCCGCCGAGGCCTCCGGGAGCAAGGCGAGGCCGTCCTCAGATCAGGACGCGCCCACCGGCTCGGCGGACGCAGCGCTCTAAGACGCCCAGCTCCGAGGACGCCCAACGGCCGTAGCAGCCGGACGGAGACGCCGTCCAGCATGGCCAACGGAGACAGTAAGTCACACTGAGCACGCCAGACCTGCAGAGTCCTCTGTCACTGCCCAATGAGAGGAGAGAGCAGGTTTGAGTCCTGCATGCGTCACTTAGCAACAAGTAGCATATAAGATGCTAACGAGAGACTTCTGTAGCGCCTGAAGTAGCCTCCGAGATGCTAACGAGAGACTTCTGTAACGTCTGAAGTAGCCTCCGAGATGCTAACGAGAGACTTCTGTAGCGTCTGAAGTAGCCTCCGAGATGCTAACCAGAGACTTCTGTAACGCCTGAAGTAGCTCTCCGAGATGCTAACCAGAGACTACTGTAGCGTTTGAAGTAGCCTCCGAGATGCTAACGAGAGACTTCTGTAGCGCCTGAAGTAGCCTCCGAGATGCTAACGAGAGACTTCTGTAACGCCTGAAGTAGCCTCCGAGATGCTAACGAGAGACTTCTGTAACGCCTGAAGTAGCCTCCGAGATGCTAACGAGAGACTTCTGAAGGCCTGAAGTAGCCTCCGAGATGCTAACGAGAGACTTCTGTAACGCCTGAAGTAGCCTCCGAGATGCTAACGAGAGACTTCTGTAGCGTCTGAAGTAGCCTCCGAGACGCTAACGAGAGACTTCTGTAGCGCTCTGAAGTAGCCTCCGAGATGCTAACGAGAGACTTCTGTAACGTCTGAAGTAGCCTCCGAGATGCTAACGAGAGACTTCTGTAGCGCCTGAAGTAGCCTCCGAGATGCTAACGAGAGACTTCTGTAACGCCTGAAGTAGCCTCCGAGATGCTAACGAGAGACTTCTGTAATATCAACACAGTAAAAATGGACCTAATTATTAAGTTGGTTCACTGCTAGCTTAGCTACAAGTTAGCATCAAACACAACAAAGGCTGTCAGCTGAATGGTGTTTTGAGCTAACGTTAGCAATCAATCATAGATGGCTAATATATAAAATCATAGATAGCTATAACGCTTCTGAAATGATTCCCATCTGCTGTTTGTAATGAGAAAGTTTATTATTTCATAGATTTCACTCATTTCAGTATGACAGTTATGTCTAAACGGTTTAAATCTGAGCATGCTCAGATCACATCAGCTCTCCTCCCATTGGTATATATATATATATATATATATATATATATATATATATATATATATATATATATATATATATATATATATATATATATATATATATATATATGCTTAAGGAGTTTAGGATTCTGTTTACAAAGTATTTGTTGGATTAAATACTGTGTGTGTGTGTGTGTGTGTGTGTGTGTGTGTGTGTGTGTGTGTGTGTGTGTGTGTGTGTGTGTGTGTGTGTGTGTGTGTGTGTGTGTGTCCCCTCCCTGCAGACACGCCCCGCAGGAGAACCAGGAGAACGTCGGGCATGTACGACTCGGACAGAGCGTCCAACGGTGAGATCACTTCCTGTTTCCTGTCATCGCTGCGTTGTGATGTCACTAACTAACGCGCTGCTCTGTTTCCCCCCGCAGAGGATTCTGGGAACTCGTCCGAGGACAGCGACTCAGGAGACACGCATGAGACGAAGCCGTCGCCATGGCAAGGGAGGAGTGATGCCCCGCCCTGCCAGGAGGAGGGGGAGGGGGAGGGGGGGGAGGTGAAGGAGGAGGTGAAGGAGGAGGAGCCGAGTGAGGTCACTGATGTCCCAACAGTTGCTAATGACGACGCTAACAACGGTGACACTGTTGCTACGTCGCCTGTTGTCATGACACCACCTGTCAAATCCGTGATCCAATCAGAGGAGGTGGAGGTGGAGGCGGAGCAGGGGGCGGGGCCTGCGGTGGACCCCGCCCTGCTGCTCGTCAACCTGGACAAAGAGACAAAAACATCTCCGGAGAGAGTCGCGAAGACGCTTCCTGTCCCTGAGGCGTCTCCGGGACAAGAAGTGTCCCCCTGCCGGACACCGCCGCCCCCCAAAAAGACTTCCCCTGAGAAGCCGCTGTCCTCACCGCCGCGCCCTGTCGCAGAGGACGAGGACAGCCAGTCCACGGCACTGTCCTCCCCCAGGGCTAAAGGTCGCAGGGCCATCCTGCGGGACACAGGCTCTGAGACTCCTCCCAGAATCCCCCTCTGCAGCCCCGCCCCCTGCAGCCCCTCCCCCGCCAGCATGGCGTCTCCGCCGCGCAGTGTCCTGAAGAGACAGGACGAACCCATGGTCGTCCTCCACTGCCTCCCCACACAGCGCTCCCCGAGCCCCCTGCCCTCCCGCCCCTGCCGCTCAGACACAGACTCCGCCTCCGAGGAGGAGGAGGAGGCGGAGCCTGAGCTGAGGAGCGCGCCGCGCTTGAAACGAAAGCAGCAGAGCAGCGGACGCCGGAGAAGAGGCTCCGCACGGACACCAAGACTCTGAGGGGGGGCGATGGGGGGGCCGAGGCCAAGGGGGGGGCGGAGGAGACGCTGAGGACAGCCGAGGACGAGCGGCTGACGTGCCACGCCACCACGGAGACAGAGATGCATGCTGGGTAAGGCTGTAACGTATTGGCTTTTTTTCTGAAAGGAGAAGTTGTTTGGGCTCTAGAATGGTCGCCAGGGTTACCAAGTTACTCTAAAAAAGTTACTAGTTACAGTAACTAGTTACTTCTTCCAAAAAGTAACTAGATAGATGGATGGATGGATGGATGGATGGATGGATGGATGGATAGATATTAAAAAGGATGAAAATGAAAGAGGAAGGGAGGAAAAAGAAGAGAAGCTAATTGATTAATCATTTCAGGTGTGATGCTGGGTCGCCCCCCCCTGCCTTGGCGGACGTGTCGGCCGGCGGGAGTCCTGGCGAGCCCCCGACGGCAGCGCCCGGGCCCCTCCCCGCCGAGGACCTGGAGCCCCAGCTGGGCCCGAGGCCCTGGTCTGCCACGAGGTGGACCTGGACGAGCCGGATGAGAAGGACAAGTCGTGCACGGCGCCGGAGCAGCTGCTGTTGATGATGAGGGAGTCTCAGCCGGCCCCCCCCCCTGCTGCCCCCTGCTCAACGTCTCCCCTCCCCCAGACGCAGCTCCGCCCCTGCCGGTCCCCAGCCCCGAGGAGGAGGACCGGGGCGGGGCAGAGCAAGAAGGAGACTCCAGTCCCGGGTTTGATGGCAGCGCCTCGTCCTCGTCCACCTCGCTGCTGTCGCTGCAGGACGCCAAGGACAGAGGTGAGACAGTCACATGACCCAGGACAGAGGTGAGACAGTCACATGACTCAGGACAGAGGTGAGACAGTCACATGACTCAGGACAGAGGTGAGACAGTCACATGACTCAGGACAGAGGTGAGACAGTCACATGACTGACCCAGGACAGAGGTGAGACAGTCACATGACTCAGGACAGAGGGGAGACAGTCACATGACCCAGGACAGAGGGGAGACAGTCACATGACCCAGGACAGAGGGGAGACAGTCACATGACTGACTCAGGACAGAGGTGAGACAGTCACATGACTGACTCAGGACAGAGGTGAGACAGTCACATGACTGACTCAGGACAGAGGTGAGACAGTCACATGACTGACTCAGGACAGAGGTGAGACAGTCACATGACTGACTCAGGACAGAGGTGAGACAGTCACATGACCCAGGACAGAGGTGAGACAGTCACATGACTCAGGACAGAGGTGAGACAGTCACATGACTGACTCAGGACAGAGGTGAGACAGTCACATGACTGACTCAGGACAGAGGTGAGACAGTCACATGACTCAGGACAGAGGTGAGACAGTCACATGACTCAGGACAGAGGTGAGACAGTCACATGACTCAGGACAGAGGTGAGACAGTCACATGACTGACCCAGGACAGAGGTGAGACAGTCACATGACTCAGGACAGAGGGGAGACAGTCACATGACCCAGGACAGAGGGAAGACAGTCACATGACTGACTCAGGACAGAGGTGAGACAGTCACATGACTGACTTAGGACAGAGGTGAGACAGTCACATGACTGACTCAGGACAGAGGTGAGACAGTCACATGACTCAGGACAGAGGTGAGACAGTCACATGACTGACTCAGGACAGAGGTGAGACAGTCACATGACCCAGGACAGAGGGGAGACAGTCACATGACCCAGGACAGAGGGGAGACAGTCACATGACCCAGGACAGAGGGGAGACAGTCACATGACTCAGGACAGAGGTGAGACAGTCACATGACTGACCCAGGACAGAGGTGAGACAGTCACATGACTGACCCAGGACAGAGGTGAGACAGTCACATGACTGACCCAGGACAGAGGTGAGACAGTCACATGACTCAGGACAGAGGTGAGACAGTCACATGACTCAGGACAGAGGTGAGACAGTCACATGACTCAGGACAGAGGGGAGACAGTCACATGACCCAGGACAGAGGTGAGACAGTCACATGACTCAGGACAGAGGTGAGACAGTCACATGACTGACTCAGGACAGAGGTGAGACAGTCACATGACTCGGGACAGAGGTGAGACAGTCACATGACTCAGGACAGAGGGGAGACAGTCACATGACTCAGGACAGAGGTGAGACAGTCACATGACTCAGGACAGAGGTGAGACAGTCACATGACTCAGGACAGAGGTGAGACAGTCACATGACCCAGGACAGAGGTGAGACAGTCACATGACTCAGGACAGAGGTGAGACAGTCACATGACTCAGGACAGAGGTGAGACAGTCACATGACTCAGGACAGAGGGGAGACAGTCACATGACTGGTTTTTGTTGCAGTTTTGGTGTTTTGGCCTTTGTGAAGCTGTCTTTCTGAGACACTTCGTAGTTTACAGGAGACACGGACCAGAGGGGCTGTTAGATGTTTATTAAAGTGTCAGAGCTGAGCCGAGGAGGACCTGTCACCTGCCACCGGGTCAGATCTGACCCCCCGGTCCTCCTCGGGTCAGATCTGACCCCCCGGTCCTCCTCGGGTCAGATCTGACCCCCCGGTCCTCCTCCGGTCAGATCTGACCCCCCGGTCCTCCTCCGGTCAGATCTGACCCCCCGGTCCTCCTCGGGTCAGATCTGACCCCCCGGTCCTCCTCGGGGTCAGATCTGATCTGAGGAGGAATAAGATGGGTTACCTGTGTGACCTTTGACCCTGCAGGCCAGAAGAGGGTGACGGAGGGGAACTTGAGTCCAGCCGCCAAGAAACCCAAACGCAGCCAGAAACGCCTCAGCACGCCGGGGAAGGGGGAGAAGAACGGAGCAGGTAGGGGGTGTGTGTGTGTGTGTGTGTGTGTGTGTGTGTGTGTGTGTGTGTGTGTGTGTGTGTGTGCCTATATGTGTGTGTGTGTGTCCGTCCTACATCATTTTAAACAGGTCGTAATGCCCCCCCCCCAGGTCACAGCAGTGACAGCGAGGACCAGTCTCGTCTGTCTCTGTCCCAGAAGTCTGGTTGTCTCTCGTCTCCGCCGTCCCACGGCAAAGACAAGCACAGCTTCTCCCCCCAGAGGACGTACAAGTGGACCTTCCAGCTCGGTGAGGCCCCCCCTCCCCCCCAGGGTTCAGTGTGTTCAATGTGTTCAATATTATAATAATAATCCTCTCCTTGTCTCTCCCCCTCTCCTTGTCCCCCAGGGTTCAGTGTGTTCAATATTATAATAATAATCCTCTCCTTGTCTCTCCCCCCCCCCCCTCTCCTTGTCCCCTCCCCCAGGGTTCAGTGTGTTCAATGTGTTCAATATTATAATAATAATCCTCTCCTTGTCCCCCAGACAGCAGCTGGACAGCATGTCTAGCTCTGAGCGGATCTCCTTCCTGCAGGACAAGCTGCAGGAGATCAGGAAGTACTACATGACGCTGAAGTCAGAGGTGGCGTCCATCGACAGGCGGAGGAAGAGAATCAAGAAGAAGGAGAGAGAAGGTAGAGACGCAGGGCATGCTGGGAGACGTAGGCCATCAGATACTTACCTCTTAACTGTCTGTAGGAGATGCAGGGCATGCTGGGAGACGTAGGCCATCAGATACTCCCTGTTAACTCTGTAGGAGACGCAGGGCATCAGCCTGTTAACTGTCTGTAGGAGACGCAGGGCATGCTGGGAGACGTAGGCCATCAGATACTCCCTGTTAACTCTGTAGGAGACGCAGGGCATGCTGGGAGACGTAGGCCATCAGCCTGTTAACTGTCTGTAGGAGACGCAGGGCATGCTGGGAGACGCAGTCCTTCAGATCCTCACCATGTCTGTCTGTGTGTCCCTCAGTGTCCAACACCACGGCGTCCTCGGGGTCCTCGGACACGGCCATGAGTCCGTCCTCGGCCTCGCCCGCGCAGAACACCGTCGCCGTGGAGTGCAGGTGATGACACGCCCAGCCACAGGCCCCGCCCCTCCCCCACAGACTCCGCCCACTCTGACAGCTCTGAGGGCATGATGGGAAAAGACAAATATTCCCCCCCCCCCTCCCGGCGGACTGACTTCCTGTTTCAGGAGAGAAAAATCAGCTGTCTGTTCAACCGCCACAGAGAGCTTTCCTTCCTTCCCTTCCTCCCTCCCCTCCTTCTTCCCACCTTCCTTCCTTCTTACCTTCCTTCCCTTCCTTCCTTCCTTCCTTCCTCTGTCCCCTAATTGTTTCAGGGGTCAGAGGTCACTGGTTAGCAGCACACAAATTTACGCAAAAGTTTTTTTGTTTTTTTTTAAGAAAACCAAAAAGATAAAAAAGTTTCCGACTTCGTTCTGTGAATCTTTTTTTTATGAAATCAGAGTTTTTATTTTAGTAAAAATAAACATTAAATAAAAATAAAGAATCTGCCGTTAGTGTCGTCACCACGGAGACGGTCCGTCACCACGGAGACGGTCCGTCACCATGGAGACGAGCTGTTTCTGTTGTTTTAGGAGAAAACTAAATGTTATTTATTGAGTCTCAGTGTCGCTTTGGGAGATTATTTCCTCCACAAAATAAAAACGATGAAAAGAAGAAAAAATACCCAAAAACTTTGATTTAAGAAGTCGTTAACTTCATATTTTAGTTAAAATTTAAAAAAAAATGTGATGTCATAGTTTTGATTTAAAATGTCTGTTATGACTCAGCGAGTTTTTACATTTTAATCAAGTTACAATTTCTGCTTTAATATTTTATTTTGAAAATACGAATGTTCATCTGATAACTGACTCAGTAGCGTAACTTCAAATTAAATTTTATTTCTTATCTTTTCATTTAAGACGGTTTCTGTTTCTAAGTTCTGTTGTTGCAAATGTGACAACATTATGGGATGGATCCCTACAGAGAGAGACCACATTATGGGATGGATCCCTACAGAGAGAGACCACATTATGGGATGGATCCCTACAGAGAGAGACCACATTATGGGATGGATCCCTACAGAGAGAGACCACATTATGGGATGGATCCCTACAGAGATAGACCACATTATGGGATGGATCCCTACAGAGATAGACCTTTGAGTTAAAGAGTAAGATCCTTTTAGTTTAACATGAAACAGAAATCTCCATCACCAAACCCACCAGACTCCATGTAAATAATCACTACTTTTAGCGTGTATAGAGCAGCATATCTCCACCAGACTCCATGTTAATAATCACTACTTTTAGTGTGTATAGAGCAGCATATCTCCACATGTAAATGGGTGAATTAAGAGTTTATTCCAACCAGACCAGAGTGGTGATTGGTGGAACAGTGGAAAGATGAACCAAGATGGCTTTTGGTAGTTTTATTTAATTTGTGTCCACTTTGAATGAAGTGTGTTTTACGATGATAAAATTAGTGATTATTTACATGGAGTCTGGTGGAGATATGCTGCTCTATACACGCTAAAAGTAGTGATTATTTACATGGAGTCTGGTGGAGATATGCTGCTCTATACACGCTAAAAGTAGTGATTATTTACATGGAGTCTGGTGGAGATATGCTGCTCTATACACGCTAAAAGTAGTGATTATTTACATGGAGTCTGGTGGAGATATGCTGCTCTATACACACTAAAAGTAGTGATTATTTACATGGAGTCTGGTGGAGATATGCTGCTCTATACACACTAAAAGTAGTGATTATTTACATGGAGTCTGGTGGAGATGGTGATGGGGATT
>JABXJD010000326.1:267500-272500 GCA_013375575.1 Percina caprodes
GATTGGTTCTTTATTGCTTCTGTCCTCGTCCCGCCGGGAGAACTGTAGAACGAACATAGTAAGCACGTCAAATAAATGAAAGATTACAGACGGAAACAAAAGGTACAAATGAATATAAATAAAGACGGACGCCTCATTGGCTGCTTGTCCTGAGCTCTGTAAAGCCTCGGCCCGGTAACCCCGCCGAGACCGGAGACCGCCAACGCTGGGCTTCCCCGGTCCCCTGACACACACACGTAAACAGCACTTACAGGGTCCAGGCACCGCTAATCAACTAGAGCGGGGGTTCTCCCTTCCCAGAATGCATCTGGGCTGGAGTAACTCTTGGTACTGTGTGTTCAGGCTCAGTCACACATGGAGGCTCGAGTGTCTCAGCTGGTGGAGGGAGTTCAACAGCTGCTGCAGGAGGACAGGTACATACACACACACACACACACACAGGTACACACACACACACACACAGGTACACACACACACACACACACACACACACACACAGGTACACACACACACACACAGGTACACACACACAGGTGTACACACACACACACACACAGGTACACACACACAGGTACACACAGGTACACACACACACACACACACACACACAGGTACACACACACAGGTACACACACACACACACACAGGTACACACACACAGACACACAGGTACACACACACACGTAATCACACACAGGTACACACACACACACACACACACACAGGTACACACACACAGACACACAGGTACACACACACAGACACACAGGTACACACACACACACACAGGTACACACACACAGGTACACACACACAGGTACACACACACACAGGTACACACACACACACACACACACACACACACACACAGGTACACACAGGTACACACACACACACACAGGTACACACAGGTACACACACACACACACAGGTACACACAGGTACACACACACACACACAGGTACACACACAGGTACACACACACAGGTACACACACACACACACACACACAGGTACACACACACACACACACAGGTACACACACACACACACACACAGGTACACACACACACACACACAGGTACACACACACACACGTACACACACACACACACACAGGTACACACACACACACACACACACACACACAGGTACACACAGGTACACACACACACACAGGTACACACACACACACACACAGGTACACACACACAGACACACAGGTACACACAGACACACACACACGTACACACACACACACACACACACACAGGTACACACACACACACACACAGGTACACACACAGGTGTACACACACACACAGGTACACACACACACACAGGTACACACACACAGACACACAGGTACACACAGACACACAGGTACACACACACACACACACACACACAGGTACACAGACACACAGGTACACACAGACACACAGGTACACACACACACACACACACACACACACACAGGTACACAGACACACAGGTACACACAGACACACAGGTACACACAGGTACACACACACACACACACAGGTACACAGACACACACACACACACACACACAGGTACACACACACACACACAGGTACACACACACACACACACACACACACACACAGGTACACACACAGGTACACACACACACACAGGTACACACACACACAGGTACACACACACGTGCACACACACAGAGACACACACACACGCGCACACACACAGAGACACACACACACAGGTACACACACACACACACACAGAGACTGTAATAGCAAATCATCACTGCCTGCTGTGTTCTTTAGGGAGGGCGTGACCAGAGGGCGTGGCCTGAGCCAGCAGACGCTGCATCACCTGGAGACGCTGCACAGCCAGCAGCTGCAGCTGCAGGTAACCCCACACACACACACACACACACACAGACACACACACATGCCCACCCCCCTCCGTAGTAGTGATTATTTACATGGAGTCTGGTGGGTTTGGTTATTTACATTGTGTGTGTGTGTGTGTGTGTGTGTGTGTGTGTGTGTGTGTGTCTCTCTCAGCCCTACCTGACTCTGTCCATCTCTGATTGCTCATTGGCTCTCCTTTCCTCCAATCAGAGCCAGCTGCTGGAGTCGGCCCGCTGGATGGTAACAAGCCACGCCCCCGTGACCTCTGACCTCACAGCTTCAGGTCTGCAGGTCACACACCTGCCGGACGCTGCAGGTAACCCTATTCTACACACACACACACACACACACACACACACACACATATACATATAATGAAATAAATAAAACTACGAGAATGGATATGACGCTGGAGCCTTCTTCTTCTTCTGTGGTTCTCTGTCCAGATCAGTCTCATGGCCTCCTCATTGCTGCTCTGTTGTTGTATGTGGCGCTAAAGTCACATACCCCCTTCTCTCTTCTCTCTCTCTCCCCTCTTTCTCACCTACCTGTCCTATCAAATAAAGGTGGAAAAGCCTAATAAATAATGTTATGAGGTGCGGTGACCAGCAGGCGGCGGCAGCGTCTCTCTGACACGTGATGGGATGATGAGATGTGCTGTTGCCATGGAAACACCCAGCTCACACTCTGATGCAGCAGTGTGTGCTTCTGCTTGCAGCTGCAGGCTATTTTTAGCCCCCCCCCCCACACCCCACCAGTCTGTGGATCAGTCTCAGACGCTGAGTGTCTTTCTAATGTCTGCTTTCTTCTCTCATCGTCAGGAAATGTCCTTAGCAACCAGCAGCCAGGTTCCTCGGCAACCAGAGCTCCCGCTGCCACCGTGGATATTGGCTCAGTTGCCATGGCAACACCTCACTGTGACCAACGGCCAGAGCAAATCAGGTGCAGGAGGGGGGAGGAGTTTCTGTGGGTGCGAGCGTGACAGTTTTGTTAAACAGAAAGAATCCTGCAGACTGTGTGTGTGAGAAAAATATGATGCTCTATACACACTAAAAGTAGTGATTATTTACATGGAGTCTGGTGGAGATATGCTGCTCTATACACACTAAAAGTAGTGATTATTTACATGGAGTCTGGTGGAGATATGCTGCTCTATACACGCTAAAAGTAGTGATTATTTACATGGAGTCTGGTGGAGATATGCTGCTCTATACACGCTAAAAGTAGTGATTATTTACATGGAGTCTGGTGGAGATATGCTGCTCTATACACGCTAAAAGTAGTGATTATTTACATGGAGTCTGGTGGAGATATGCTGCTCTATACACGCTAAAAGTAGTGATTATTTACATGGAGTCTGGTGGAGATATGCTGCTCTATACACGCTAAAAGTAGTGATTATTTACATGGAGTCTGGTGGAGATATGCTGCTCTATACACACTAAAAGTAGTGATTATTTACATGGAGTCTGGTGGAGTTATGCTGCTCTATACACACTAAAAGTAGTGATTATTTACATGGAGTCTGGTGGAGATATGCTGCTCTATACACACTAAAAGTAGTGATTATTTACATGGAGTCTGGTGGAGATATGCTGCTCTATACACACTAAAAGTAGTGATTATTTACATGGAGTCTGGTGGAGATATGCTGCTCTATACACACTAAAAGTAGTGATTATTTACATGGAGTCTGGTGGAGATATGCTGCTCTATACACGCTAAAAGTAGTGATTATTTACATTTCGGGGCAGTTTCATGTTAAACAAAAGGATTTTACTCTTTAACTAAAAGGTCTATCGTCATATTGGGGCGTCATAAGCTGCAGTGTGAAGGGGGGGCGATGACGTCACTTACTCTACCAGGTGGCATTCCTAGAAAGGGGGAGGGGTACACTATCCTAAATTCCTCAGCTTCTCTCAGAGGCATGCAGAGAAAATAGCACCCCCTTCTCCTCTCCGCTGCAGCAGCAGCAGGAACAATAACCTGAGAGTCACTGCAGTCCGTCTGTCTGTCAGGGAGGGAGCCGGGCAGAGGCAAGATGTCCTCCCCGCACCTCTCCTCGTCCCGCAGACAGTCATGCTATCTGTGCGACCTGCCCCGCATGCCCTGGGCCATGATCTGGGACTTTACCGAGCCCGTGTGCCGCGGCTGCGTCAACTACGAGGGCGCGGACCGGATCGAGTTTGTCATCGAGACAACCCGCCACTTGAAGCGCGCTCACGGCTTCCAGGAGGGAAGATGCCCCCCTGGAGGACCGGGGCAGCCACAGCCCGGCGTGGCAAAGAGCCAGGCGGTGTTATTGAGCGGGAAAGAGCCGGTGGGGCAGCCTCAGCAGCCTTGCTTGGACCGGTACTCAATCGGCGCAGATAACCGGGCTCGGTTTGACTACAGCAGGCTGCCAAACGGACTTGGAGCGTCCAACGGTTTCAAATCGAACGAAGGACCGCCCGAGTTAAACCGACAGAGCCCGAACGCGAGCCGACAGAGCCCGAACGGGAGCCGACAGAGCCCGAATTCAAGGAGCAGGACACACGGCGGACTGGCGCCGGTGCCGGCCCCGGGACAGATGAATATACCGCCGAACCTGCATCCTCAGACCGCGGGAAGAGCCGCCCCGCATAGCTCAACTGTCGGAGCGAGTGAGCCCGGAGCGAAGCGGGAAAATGACCAGCACGAGCGCGAGCTGAAGGAGAAACAGCGGAACGTGGAGACTCTGGCCGAGCTGAGCGACAGCATCCGGAACCGACAGGACGACTGGGCGAGCAAGCCGAAGCCGGTGAGGGACACGCTGGTCACGTTATCCGGCTGTATTCCCTTCGACGTCCGCTTCAAGAAAGACCACGCGCTGCTCGGGAGAGTGTTCGCCTTCGACGCCGTGTGCAAACCCGGCATGGAGCACGAGCTGAAGATCTTCGTGGAATACCCGAGCGGCTCCGGAAACGTGTTCGCCAGCGCCTCGGGGGTGGCGAAGCAGATGTACCAGGACTGTATGAAGGACTTCGGGAGAGGGTTGTCATCCGGGTTTAAATATCTGGAGTACGAGAAGAAGCACGGCTCCGGGGACTGGCGTCTGCTGGGGGATTTGTTACCGGAGTC
>JABXJD010000326.1:280000-285000 GCA_013375575.1 Percina caprodes
GTTCTTCATGTGTCCATCATGGCTTTTTACAAGTTTTACACACAGGAAGGGGCGGGACCCACACACGGGAAGGGGCGGGGCCCACACACGGGAAGGGGCGGGGCCCACACACGGGAGGGGGCGGGGCCCACACACGGGAAGGGGCGGGGCTAACCTGCGGGAAGGAGTGGGACTTGGACACACAAGGGGCGGGGCTTCTCTCTATTAACGTCCTGGTTGTCCGTCAGGTGTGAAGCTGAAGTCCTGTAAGACTCAGACATGTTTGGCTCCGCCCCTCACGCCAACACCTGGACAACCACCAGGAGTCGTTCCCATGGCGATCCCACTGGGTCAGTCACCTGATGAATATCTGCACATTAAAGTTTTTATTTTGTGTAAATTAGGAATGAAAACATGTCCTCCCCTCAGGTCGTCCCAGGATGGACTCGTCTTCCAGGCGTCTCACCGAGCAGCAACAGGAAGTGACATCACCACTCACAGCTCCTCCCACAGCTGGCGTGGTTGCTGTTGACAACGAGTCTCAGGTGAGTCTGAACCCTCGAGTCTCTGCAGGTAACAGAATATAAAGATACTTCCTGCTTTATTTTGAAGTTTTTTATCGTTAGCTGGAAGCTCCGCCTCCTGATGACATCATGAGTATTGAGAGGGAAGCACCGCCTCCTGATGACATCATGAGGAATGAGAGGGAAGCTCC
The DNA here is from genome assembly GCA_013375575.1 of Percina caprodes. NCBI lineage: Eukaryota > Metazoa > Chordata > Actinopteri > Perciformes > Percidae > Percina > Percina caprodes. Next base: position 280,695 of record JABXJD010000326.1, read on the forward strand.
GCCTCCTGATGACATCATGATGATTGAGAGGGAAGCTCCGCCCCCTGATGACATTATGAGGAATGATAGTGAAGAAGAAGAAGAGGACGAAGGAACTAACTTCCTGTCTGTCGCTGACGTCGTCCAGGTAACATAAAGACAGGTTATTACTCAGAAACTATGTTATTACTTGGTATTAAAAGTGTGTGTGTGTCTGTGTCTCTGTGTGTGTGTGTGTGTGTGTGTGTGTGTCTCTGTGTGTGTGTGTGTGTGTGTGTGTGTGTGTGTGTGTGTGTGTGTGTGTGTGTGTGTGTCTCTCTGTGTGTGTGTGTGTGTGTGTGTGTGTCTCTGTGTGTGTGTGTGTGTGTGTGTGTGTGTCTGTGTGTGTGTGTGTGTACAGCAGGAGGATGTGAGTGTTGTGGAGTTGGATGGAGGTCCGTCCCCCCCTCTGGTTGTGTACCAGGGTCCCGTGTTCCCCCCCCAGCCCCGCGCGGCGCCCCCTGCCCAGGATCAGGCCTCCGTCCGTGGACACAACCTGCAGAGAGACGTCCTGGAGACGCGCCTGCTGGAGTGGTGAGAAACTGCCGAGTCATGTTTCAGTGTCGCTGCTCACCGTCTGGACCCTACTGCGTGGCCGAGTCAACAGAACTGAGCCAGTACAACCATGAGTCAGCAGAACCAAGAGTCTGCAGAACCAAGAGTCTGCAGAACCAAGAGTCAGCAGAACCAAGAGTCAGTACAACCATGAGTCAGCAGAACTATGAGTCTGCAGAACCAAGAGTCTGCAGAACCAAGAGTCAGCAGAACCAAGAGTCAGTACAACCATGAGTCAGCAGAACTATGAGTCTGCAGAACCATGAGTCAGCAGAACCATGAGTCAGCAGAACCATGAGTCAGCAGAACCATGAGTCAGCAGAATCATGAACTATGAGTCTGCAGAACTATGAGTCTGCAGAACCATGAGTCAGCAGAACCATGAGTCAGCAGAACCATGAACTATGAGTCAGCAGAACCATGAGTCAGCAGAACCATGAGTCAGCAGAACCATGAGTCAGCATTGTCCTGGACGTATCTCTAAAGACACATTCTGCATTTCATGATGAACGTGTGTGTGTCTGCAGGGTGGAGCAGCAGCTGATGTCCAGGATGATCTCAGAGATGTACCACCCCCCTTCCTCTGACCCCGCCCACAACCACCCCACCGACCAATCAGAGTCCGAGGAGCGCAGCGTCACCTCAGACATCGGTGAGCACACAGACTGAGGTTAGACTGACTCCAGATGTCTCAGACCAGCTTTAGACTCCAGATGTCTCAGACTGACTCCAGATGTCTCAGACCAGCTTTAGACTCCAGATGTCTCAGACCAGCTTTAGACTCCAGATGTCTCAGACTGACTCCAGATGTCTCAGACCAGCTTTAGACTCCAGATGTCTCAGACCAGCTTTAGACTCCAGATGTCTCAGACCAGCGTTAGACTCCAGATGTCTCAGACCAGCGTTAGACTCCAGATGTCTCAGACCAGTGTTAGACTCCAGATGTCTCAGACCAGCGTTAGACTCCAGATGTCTCAGACCAGCGTTAGACTCCAGATGTCTCAGACCAGCTTTAGACTCCAGATGTCTAAGACTGACTCCAGATGTCGCAGACCAGCTTTAGACTCCAGATGTCTCAGACCAGTGTTAAACTCCAGATGTCTCAGACCAGCTTTAGACTCCAGATGTCTCAGACCAGCGTTAGACTCCAGATGTCTCAGACCAGCGTTAGACTCCAGATGTCTCAGACCAGCGTTAGACTCCAGATGTCTCAGACCAGCGTTTGACTGACTCCAGATGTTGTTGGGGTCCAGTACAGGCAGCTGGAGGTGGAGGTCTGCAGCTCTTCGTGGACTCCAGCGTGCCGGTAGACTCGGATCTGATCCGCCAGCTGGTTAACGAGGTCCTGACGGAGCATGTGGCCCTGATGCTGGGACAGAGACACTCCTGAACCAGAACCAGGACCAGGACCAGAACCAGAACCAGGACCAGGAGAACATCAGGAGGTACAGAGGCTTCAGTCATGTGACACACACACACACACACAGACACACACACACACACAGACACACACACAGTAGCTTCTTTGATGCATCGCCATTCTTTCTAGAACGATTTGATGCTAAATTCTGATTATTAATAATATTTATTAGGAATGATTATTTTTAAATGTGTTACATAACTATAATAACAGTCAGTGTGCTGAGTGCTGAATAGCATATTATCATACTTATTATTATTATTCCGTCCGTTTTTTGTCCAACGATAAGTCTCGAAGCGTTGCCAACACACCCAAACCCAATACACCGAAACGTGGGTAATGATCGGGAATGGTGTGCTCGGACGTTTCAAACAGATTTGCCGAGCGGTTTTCCCGAAATCGGCAAAAATACGGCAAAAATGACCCATAGACATGAATGGGAAATGTTCGGGAGATGGCTCAACATCGCTCCAAACCCCCCTCTTTGGGACCGTGCTGTGTCGCCATACTTTAACGTAGAAACATGATTAAAAGGTTAAACCGAAGACAAGACTTTGGCGTTTATTGGGCTGAATGGGCGTTCAGATATCAAGCACGGTTTCTCCCAAATCACAGTTTACGTATCGTCCCGTTTTCAGACCGGCTCAGATTTTCCAATGTGTGTGTATGTGGTGGAATGTTCAGAGCTAGAGTGGAGGACAGAGTGGGGAGCTGGAGGACGGATATCTGGAAGTTTCTCAAACTAATGTCTCTCTCTCCTCCAGTTTTAACTCTTCAGACTTCATTATTGGTCAAAATGTAGGAAATCTTGTTCCGGTCGCAGACGTGTAACTATGGAGTTTATCGGACCTAAATTGTGGGCTGTGATCTACCAACTGTCGACGAAACTATGAAAAAACTGGCAGCTGGAGGACGATTTAATGACATTTTGAATGTTTGAAATAAGTGTGATTTTGGCCATTTCCACGTGTCGTACTTTAACGAACTCCTCCTAGAGCTTTCATCCAATCAGCTTCAAACTTGGTGTGTGTCATCTTAACATGTTACCAATGAAAAGTTATTAAAAGAAAACCTTTCCGTCGTACGGTGTGGGCGTGGCATGGCGGCCACTATTAGGTTTTATTGCTAGTCGCATGTGCCCCAATAGCAGGCACACTGATAACATTTCTGCGGAATTTTCTAGTTATTATTATAATAATAATAATAATAATAATAATAATAATAATAATAATAATAACTACTTAGAGTTGAGGCAGAAAACAACCCAAATGGCCCAGAGGTATTAGGGTAATCACAGGAAACATTTATATTATATTATTTTAACATATATTATAATAATATTAATAATAATGTGTTGGCGTTAACGCCGTTAATAACGCCTTTAACTCACAGCAATGCTAATAACACATACAATATGATAATATATAATATAAAATAATATATTATATTAAATAATATATTATATTAAATAATAAAGACGTAGCATCTGCAGACGTAGCATCTGCAGACGTAGCATCAGCAGACGTAGCATCTGCAGACGTAGCATCTGCAGACGTAGCATCAGCAGACGTAGCTCTCTGCAGACGTAGCATCTGCAGACGTAGCATCTGCAGACGTAGCATCTGCAGACGTAGCTCTCTGCAGACGTAGCATCTGCAGACGTAGCATCAGCAGACGTAGCATCAGCAGACGTAGCATCTGCAGACGTAGCTCTCTGCAGACGTAGCATCTGCAGACGTAGCATCAGCAGACGTAGCTCTCTGCAGACGTAGCATCAGCAGACGTAGCATCAGCAGACGTAGCATCAGCAGACGTAGCATCTGCAGATGTAGCATCAGCAGACGTAGCATCTGCAGACGTAGCATCTGCAGACGTAGCTCTCTGCAGACGTAGCTCTCTGCAGACGTAGCATCTGCAGACGTAGCATCAGCAGACGTAGCATCTGCAGACGTAGCTCTCTGCAGACGTAGCATCTGCAGACGTAGCATCAGCAGACGTAGCTCTCTGCAGACGTAGCATCAGCAGACGTAGCATCAGCAGACGTAGCATCAGCAGACGTAGCATCTGCAGACGTAGCATCAGCAGACGTAGCTCTCTGCAGATGTAGCATCAGCAGACGTAGCATCTGCAGACGTAGCATCTGCAGACGTAGCATCAGCAGACGTAGCTCTCTGCAGATGTAGCATCAGCAGACGTAGCATCAGCAGACGTAGCATCTGCAGACGTAGCATCTGCAGACGTAGCATCAGCAGACGTAGCATCTGCAGACGTAGCATCAGCAGACGTAGCATCAGCAGACGTAGCATCTGCAGA
>JABXJD010000326.1:297500-305000 GCA_013375575.1 Percina caprodes
AGACCGTGTAGCTGAAGGGCCGGAGACCGTGTGGCTGGACGGCCGGAGACCGTGTGGCTGGAGGGCCGGAGACCGTGTGGCTGGAGGGCCGGAGACCGTGTGGCTGGAGGGCCGGAGGCCATGTAGCTGGAGGGCCGGAGGCCGTGTAGCTGGAGGGCCGGAGGCCGTGTAGCTGGAGGCCGTGTAGCTGGAGGGCCGGAGACCGTGTAGCTGGAGGCGTGTAGCTGGTGGGCCGGAGACCGTGTGGCTGGAGGGCCGGAGACCGTGTAGCTGGAGGGCCGGAGACTGTGTAGCTGGAGACCGTGTAGCTGGAGGGCCGGAGACCGTGTGGCTGGAGGGCCGGAGACCGTGTGGCTGGAGGGCCGGAAACCGTGTGGCTGGAGGCCGTGTAGCTGGAGGGCCGGAGACCGTGTAGCTGGAGGGCCGGAGACCGTGTGGCTGGAGACCGTGTAGCTGGAGGGCCGGAGACCGTGTAGCTGGAGGGCCGGAGACCGTGTGGCTGGAGACCGTGTGGCTGGAGGGCCGGAGACCGTGTAGCTGGAGGCCGTGTAGCTGGAGGGCCGGAGACCGTGTAGCTGGAGGGCCGGAGACCGTGTGGCTGGAGACCGTGTGGCTGGAGGGCCGGAGACCGTGTAGCTGGAGGCCGTGTAGCTGGAGGGCTGGAGACCGTGTGGCTGGGCTGGCGTGATGAAGGTGTTTTACTGCTGATCTGAGGTTAATAAAGAAAACACCAAATTCCTCCAGGTAAACACCCTCAGCTGTGGTGAGCAGGTGGACGTACGTTGAGTTCCACACATCGTGCCATACAGCCGATGAAATGTCCACTTCTAGTTCCTTATCCCATCTTGCTTTCAAGTATAATTTGCATAATTCTTTCATAGAACATAGAAATGATTTTAACGCAGTTTCTATTTGGTCCATAAGCACTCATCATATATCTTATAACGGGTTCAGTTCTTGCGAGTTCTCCATTTTCACTTCTTTGTTGTAGTAATCCCTGAACTGTAGAAACCTAAATAAGTCCGATTGTGAAGGGAGAATGTTTCTTTTAATGTTTGTCTGTAATTCGTTGTTATTATCGTACACGCTGCCCCCTCCTTGAATGCGGCATCACTAACTCCTGGATGAAACTGGGGTCCACGGCTCCCCATCTCAGACCTCTCTGGTCTTTCCCATTCTGCTTCTTGCCAAGACTACGTAGATCTAGATCGATCAGAAAGTGTTGCACAGCTTCTACTTTAGTACCTGAGGTTTCGGTATATAGGTTGTTGTAGTAATTTAGGAAAATGGCCTCTATTTCTTCTGGATGGTATTTTAGAGGATTTGTTTCTGGATCCGGATCTGATGTAAGGTGCAGTCCACTTGTTGTTTACGTCATGTTGCTGCCTTGGCGCCTGATTCGTAATATGTCTGTTGGCAAAATCATTGATCTGTTGTTTTAATTATTGTATTTGCGCTAATAGTTTCGGGTCTCTGTTATTTTTATGTTGCTGTTCTACTTTAGAAAGATCTGATACGAGGTTATTATATTTCACGACGTTCGTCTTTTGATTCGATGCTGTTTAGCCAATCAGTTTGCCCCGAGTCACTGCGATGAGTCGCGTGTTACGGATGTTATTCATCTTAACATATTAAGATGAATAACATCTAGATGGAGTGTGAGATACAGCGCGCTGTGGTCTGAGACATCAGCTACCCCAGCTCTACATTCCTGCCCCCCCCCCCCTGTAGTAACCCTGGAGGAGGTGGAGGGTGGAGCTGAAGGAGAACACCTCCATCACACAATCTGATTTCCTCCCCGCTGTTTTGATAAATGTTGATAATTTGTTTTCATTTTTGTTCAGACTAGTCGTATCCAGGTGGTGATTCAGTACTACATGAAAATGGCCTCCACATCAACAGACCCCCCTGCTTCCAGAGGGATTACATCCATTAGTGGATTAGTTACTATCAGGAGGTGATGAAGGTTATTATATCCTCTTCCATCCCTTTACATATCCACCCTCGCTCTCTTTTAGCTCCCCAATGTCTTCAGACTTAAGCGTGTTTGTGATGAGGATAGCGAGCCCTCCCCCGTGGCTCAGCACCGATGGATTATAATCATTAGAAACCGTTTTAACTTTTCATGCTCCTGCTGAGAAAGATGCGTTTCTTGCAGTAAACATATATGTGTGTTCTCCTTTTTTTTTTTTTGTAACTTTCTTTTTATTGCCTTTCCAACAGGTTACAGCAACAACTTTTACACCGAAGAAAAGAAAAAAAAAAAAAGCAAAAAGGTACATTTCAACAGATACATATATATACACACACATAGGTTAAGCATCAGCAGTGCGGATGTCCACCTGGCAGCAACGCCCATCTCTTTCAGTCTTTCAGCATCCTCCCATCATAATCCATATCTTTTCTACATCAGACTCCACAAAAACATGACATATCATTCAGATCAGGCAGAACCATACTCTTAGACACAAAGTGGTAGCTTCAGTCTTTCACGGATTAATCGTTCAGAACTGTGTCAATGTAAGGGCCCCATACTTTCAAAAATACTTCCTGTCTATTATTCATTTTAGAAATCAGCTGTTCATAATTAGCAACCTTGGTCATCTCCCCCAGCCATTCATTAAATGGGATGTTGTTTTTTGTTTTCCAATGCCTAAGGACAATCCTGCAGCCTGTGGTAAGGGCAAGTCTACACCATAAAGTTTGCTGAGCTGTCAACTTTACCCCTTCCGTTATTATCCCTAATATACAGAGCGCAGGGCATCGTGATAGCTCTATTTTGAATATTTTATTGAGCAATATTATTATATTTTCCCAAAGATTCCAAGTCATTTGGCATTCGTACAACATGTGAATAAGTGTACCTCTATTCCTATCACATCGCCAACACATATCTGAATCCCTCAATTTCAATCTGGCCATTTTGCAGGGAGTCCAGTAGCTCCTATGCAGGATCCTATATGTGATTAACTGTGTCTGAACTTCCCTCGATGTCTTAAACCAGGACCCAACAATTCCTCTCCACGTCTCCACAGCTATCCCCACCCGTAGATCCTCCTCCCAAACTCTCTTGAGACCATCAAGCATTGGAGGGTGAGATTGTCTCATTAGACTGTAAAACCTGGATGTCCTGCCCTTAACCACCAAATTGCTCTGAAACAATTCCTGTATCACTGTGTGAGGGATTAGAGAGTGTTCCCTTTGTACTGCCATTATACAGCTCCTCAATTGAAGATATTTCCAAAATCTCTCTTAGGAAGTTTGTATTTAGCCATCAGCTCTTCAAAAGACATAAAAATATCATCCTTGAAAAGATCCTCAAAAAGATAATACCTGCCTGGACCCAAGTTCTCCAATAAAGAGTTTTTATCCACTTTTATTAGATTGTTATTCCAAAGAGATGACTTCATGGTACAGAGAGGTTTTGACCCTACAACCTGGTGTGATACTCTCCAAGTTTCTCTCGCAAACATCAACACTGGATTTCTGATCGGAACTTCTCCCCCTGTCTGTGAAATAAAAGCCTGTATTGGAAGAGGCTCAACGAGCTCTTTTTCAATTGAGACCCATCCTGGAGCTTGATTTTCTACCATATAACTCTTGGATAACTGATTAAGAGAAAAGGCATAGTGAAACCAATCCACTCTTGTTAAGCTAAGACCCCCATCCTCCCTTGCTGCCCATAATTTTGTTTTGTTGAAAAGAGGTCTTTTGCTTGCCCATAAAAAGGTATGTATCGTCTTGCGATACCTTTTCAATAGCAGAGGAGGAAAACTCAAAGGTAATAAATATGTGATATAATTAATTTGTGGGATTACTACCATTTTTAGGATGTTTATTTTACCCAGCAGAGATAGCCCTAATTTGGCCCAGTTCTGTAATGTACTCTCAATTTTCTGAATAAGTGGGAGAAGATTTTCCGACATTATGTTTTTTAAGCCTGTGGTAAGCTTTATGCCTAAATATACCAGACCTGAAGGGAGCCATTTAAACTGCCAATTTTCCCTAATATTTGGTGGACACAGGTTAGACAATGGCATTGCCTCCGACTTCCCCCAATTTACTTTATACCCTGAGATAAGAGAGAAGGAGTCAATCAGTGATAACATATGAGGGACAGCTGTCTCTGGATTTGCAGTTAGCACCAAGACATCATCCGCGTACAACAACAATTTGTGTTCCGTCTTTCCTGCATGAATGCCCTTGATATTAACGTTATCTCTGATGGCAGCGGCTAGTGGTTCCAGAGCCAATGCAAAGATTAGTGGGCTCAGGGGGCATCCCTGCCTTGTACCCCTGTAAAGGGAAAAAGTAGGGGACATCCTCCCATTTGTTAATACTGAAGCCTTTGGGTCACAGTACAGAAGTTTAACCCAATTTATAAACATGGAGCCTAATCCAAACCTGTGTAGCGTCCTAAATAAGTATCCCCATTCTACCCTATCGAACGCCTTCTCGGCGTCGAGGGAGAAAGCAACCGTGGGTTCCGTACTATTTCTTTCCCTCCAAATCAAATGCAATAACCTGCGAACGTTATCTGCAGAAGAACGCCCTTAATAAAACCCACTTGATCTGAGTGAATCAGACTTGGTAGATGTGTCTCTAGTCTCATAGCCAGAATCTTAGCCAATATTTTGTTATCTACATTTATCAAAGAAACCGGGCGATAACTTCCACACTGTTGGGGGTTCTTGCCTTTTTTATGTATAAGTGTTATTACAGCAGTCTGCATACTTTGAGGCATGCTCCCTCTTTTCAGGGCGTCCCAAAATACAGTAAGTAACTTTGGTGCTAATATGTCTGAAAACTCCTTGTAAAAATCTGCCGGAAAACCGTCGTCCCCAGGGGATTTCCCAGAACTCAGTCTCTTTATAGCTCGTTGGACCTCCTCCAATGAGATATCTCCCCCAATCACCCTTTGTGTTTCCTCAGACAGAGTCGGTAAGTGTACCTGAGACAAAAAATTATCTATGTTCGTCTGGTCTGTGGTACATTGTGATGTATACAACTTTTGGTAAAATGCTGTAAACACTTCATTAATCTCCACCTTGTCTGATACTAAGACCCCATTCTCATTCTCTACTGCAGTTATTAATGTACGATCATATTGTTGTTTTACCCTATGGGCCAAGAATCTCCCGCTGCCTCCCCCTGCTCATAGTACTTCTGTCTGCATCGAAACAGTGCAAATTCTGCCTTCTTCTGTAGTATAGTGTCCAGTTCAAACTTAAGTTTGTTTAACTGCAAAAATACCACAGCATTTGGCTGGGATGCATTCACTCTTTCCAGACCTTTAATTTTTCCCTCTAATTCATCTACACGTCTAATAGCTTGTTTTTTCAAATAAGAGCAGTGTTGTATCAGACGACCCCTCAAAAAGGCTTTAAATGCATCCCACTCTACACTATGGTTAGAAGTTGACCCTTCATTAAATTCCCAATATTCTAGAATTTCCTTTTTAATAAAGTCACGGGACTTCTCATTTTGGAGTAGAGAGGTATTGAGCCTCCATCGGGTTCTAGGGCTTTCAGATATAGGCCTAAAACTTAACACTGCTTCTACCGGTGCGTGATCAGACAACACAATATTACCAATTGATGCATTCACGGTCATGCCCACTAATTGTTTCGATATTAAAAAATAATCTATCCTTGAGTATGTGGCATGTGGGTTAGAGTAAAAAGTATACTCCCTATCTTGGGGGTGTAATAGCCTCCAGATGTCGACTAAGCCCAGTTCCTCCTCCAACGCATCAATTGCTAATTGGGATTTCTGAACCTGTTTTGTATTAGAGATATTTGACTTGTCCAATGCTGGGTTTCTTACCTGATTAAAATCCCCCCCAATTATTACATATGAATTCCCCATTTTTGTCACAATGTTACAAATGTCAGTGAAAAAAACTGGGCAATCTATATTAGGGGCATAAATATTAACAAGGGAGCACCTAATACCACAAAGGTCTACATCTATCGCCACCCACCTGCCTTCCCTGTCCGTGAGTTGTTTGTGTATAATAATATTGAGATTCCTACGGATCAGAATGCTAACGCCCCGCTGTCTGGATGAATAGGCACTAAAGAATGTTTTACCAACCCAGTCTCTTCGTAATTTAGTAGACTCTTCGTTATCCAAATGAGTCTCCTGTAGGAAGCAGATATCTGCCCTCTTCTGTTTTAGATACAAAAGAAGCTTCTTCCTTTTTATAGCAAGATTTGCCCCCCTTATATTCCATGATATCACTTTAATCATGTCTGCCATTATTCTTCATTTTTTCTGATTTGTCCCTGGTCCTTTCTGGTCTGATCTCAAAGTGTTCGTGACTAAGCGTGCAACCATGCTTTGCACCCCGCCGCAGATGCCTCCCCGTGCTGTAAATGTACCTACATGAAACCCAGAAAAAAAAAAAAATACAGAAATAAAACACAAATACACAAATGTAGTAACCATCGAGGAACAGGACGGCTCTCTACAACCTTCACTCTCAAACGAAACAACAAAATAGTACGTCCGTGAAACTCCAAGTCCCTGGCCAGTTGGTCGCCCCCCCCCCCCAACATCATCAACTGTATCTCTTCCTCTGTATGTGTTCTCCTTTTTTAATTTGGTCGTTACTTTAGACCTTTTAATCGGGTTTCCCAGCCCATTCACGTTCAAGGACATTAGCTTTACCGCATCACAGCTGGGCTGATCCACCGTGATGGTCCCACAGGCCGACGTTAGACCTCCAGATAAAGATCTCTGGAGCACAGAAACCTGCTTAGAAGAAATAATAACAAGCATTATATAATAATATTATTATTATTATTATTATTATTATGTTGTTATACATTACATCATACAACACAGAACCAGACTTCCAAAGTCTGAAGAACATTCTTCAGGTTTGAGTGAAGGGGGGATGATACCTTTTACAGAAAAAGGGCCCCCATCCAGTTAGTCCACTACAGGCTGTCTCTTAAGTGCGAGCCTGTTGGCAGAACTGAACTCTCACCCCTGATACCAGCCCCGTAGTGTCCCACGTCATCCCTGATATCAGCCCCGTAGTGTCCCACATCATCCCTGATACCAGCCCCGTAGTGTCCCACATCATCCCTGATACCAGCCCCGTAGTGTCCCACATCATCCCTGATACCAGCCCCGTAGTGTCCCACATCATCCCTGATACCAGCCCCGTAGTGTCCCACATCATCCCTGATACCAGCCCCGTAGTGTCCCACATCATCCCTGATACCAGCCCCGTAGTGTCCCACGTCATCCCTGATACCAGCCCCGTAGTGTCCCACGTCATCCTTGATACCAGCCCCGTAGTGTCCCACGTCATCCCTGATACCAGCCCCGTAGTGTCCCACATCATCCCTGATACCAGCCCCGTAGTGTCCCACATCATCCCTGATACCAGCCCCGTAGTGTCCCACGTCATCCCTGATACCAGCCCAGTACTGTCTCACGTCATGCCTGATACCAGCCCAGTACTGTCTCACGTCATGCCTGATACCA
>JABXJD010000326.1:310000-312500 GCA_013375575.1 Percina caprodes
GCACATATACACACATGTATACACATATACACACATGTATACACATATACACACATGTATGCACATATACACACATGTATACACATATACACACACATGCATACACATATACACACATGTATGCACATATACACACATGTATACACATATACACACATGTATACACATATACACACATGCATACACATATACACACATGCATGCACATATACACACATGTATGCACATATACACACATGTATACACATATACACACATGTATACACATATACACACATGTATGCACATATACACACATGCATGCACATATACACACATGTATGCACATATACACACATGCATGCACATATACACACATGCATGCACATATACACACATGCATACACATATACACACATGCATGCACATATACACACATGCATACACATATACACACATGCATACACATATACACACATGCATACACATATACACACATGCATGCACATATACACACATGCATGCACATATACACACATGTATGCACATATACACACATGCATACACATATACACACATGTATACACATATACACACATGCATACACATATACACACATGTATACACATATACACACATGCATACACATATACACACATGCATACACATATACACACATGTATACACATATACACACATGCATACACATATACACACATGTATACACATATACACACATGTATACACATATACACACATGCATACACATATACACACATGTATACACATATACACACATGCATACACATATACACACATGCATACACATATACACACATGCATGCACATATACACACATGTATACACATATACACACATGCATACACATATACACACATGTATACACATATACACACATGCATACACATATACACACATGTATACACATATACACACATGCATACACATATACACACATGCATGCACATATACACACATGTATACACATATACACATGCATGCACATATACACACATGTATACACATATACACACATGCATACACATATACACACATGCATACACATATACACACATGTATACACATATACACACATGTATACACATATACACACATGCATACACATATACACACATGCATACACATATACACACATGTATACACATATACACACATGCATACACATATACACACGTGTATACACATATACACACACATGCATACACATATACACACATGTATGCACATATACACACATGTATACACATATACACACATGCATACACATATAAACACATGTATGCACATATACACACATGCATGCACATATACACACATGTATGCACATATACACACATGTATACACATATACACACATGCATACACATATACACACATGTATACACATATACACACATGCATACACATATACACACATGCATGCACATATACACACATGTATACACATATACACATGCATGCACATATACACACATGTATACACATATACACACATGCATACACATATACACACATGCATACACATATACACACATGTATACACATATACACACATGTATACACATATACACACATGCATACACATATACACACATGCATACACATATACACACATGTATACACATATACACACATGCATACACATATACACACATGTATACACATATACACACATGTATACACATATACACACATGCATACACATTCCAATGAGTAATGCCCCTCCAGACAGATTTGTTTTAGTTTTTTAGCTAAGAAAGCTGTTTTTACGATTATTAAATTAAAATTATATGAATTTGAAACTAACCACAAGAGAAAAAAGGTTCTGTTTTTATCTGAAAAAGAAAAACTTTTTCATCCCCCTTAGCTTTTATTTTGTAGGGGACTCCAGGAAGCGCTTGTGTTCGCGGTTGCCCACGTGCAGGGGGCGGGGCTTAGCGGTCTGGGAAGCTGTGGAGGGTCAGTGTGGAGGATCAGCGGGACTGGGCAGACTTCAGTCCGACTCTCCGCTGCTGCCGCGGAGCATGTTGGGATTTACCTGGACCCGTACCTGACTAGACCCGGGACTGATTTTCCGGATTCATTTTTTAAACCTGCAGTGTGTCCGATGGCTGGAGGAGAGACCACCGGTTGAGCTGTGGTACCCAGAACTAACGGTCCGTTCAGCGGCGGTTGGAGCTCAATTTAACCCACAAAAGGGGACCGTGAGCGGGGCACAGATAACCGTGAAGTAACGGTCCTTTCAGCGGAGGTTGCTGTCAAACTTAGCCGAGAAAAGGGGACCGTGAGCTGGGAACAGATAACCGTGAAGTAACGGTCCTTTCAGCGGCTGTTACAGCTAATTTTTACCGACAAAAGGTGACTGTAAGTAGGCTACAGAGAAGAGTGAAGTAACGTTTTGTTCAGCGGCTGTTGGAGCTAAATTTAACAGACAAAAGGAGACTGTTCTGGGCCAAAGACACTTACGTTCAGGCACAAA
>JABXJD010000326.1:345000-350000 GCA_013375575.1 Percina caprodes
CCAGGTAGGAGGACCCTCATTGGTCATTAGGACCATGGGATGGAGCCCCATCAGAGTGGGGGGGTTAATCATGTTTCTATGTTAAAGTATGGAGATACAGCACGGTCCCAGAGAGGGGGGGGTCATCATGTTTCTATGTTAAAGTATGGAGATACAGCACGGTCCCAGAGAGGGGGTCATCATGTTTCTATGTTAAAGTATGGAGATACAGCACGGTCCCAGAGGGGGTCATCATGCTTCTATGTTAAAGTATGGAGATACAGCACGGTCCCAGAGAGGGGGTCATCATGTTTCTATGTTAAAGTATGGAGATACAGCACGGTCCCAGAGGGGGGGGGTCATCATGTTTCTATGTTAAAGTATGGAGATACAGCACGGTCCCAGAGGGGGGGGTTTGGAGCAATTTCCAGAACATTTTCTATGAGACAGTTTTTTGCCAACTTTGTGAAAACCGCGTGGCAGATCTGGTTGAGAAGTCATAGCCCCCCACTCCCGATCATTACCCACGTTTCGATGTATTGTGTGTGTGTGTGTTGGCAACGCTCCGGGACTAGTAGCGGGACGAACATGTGGCGGAAGATGGAGAATAAGTCATTGTGCCGATTGTGCTGAATTATTGATATTTGGTTCAGAGGTCTTCAGAACAAATCTGGAGGATGTTACCTCAACCTGACTTTCAAACCAAAAAGGGTCTCGTAGTTCTGCTGGATGCGTAATAAAAGAGTCCACCAGGAGATACCAAATACTTTAAATCCAACACATTAACAAAATGGAGAAGTCATGACAGTTTAAATTATTATTATTATAACAGTGACGGCATAAATAGGGTCAAATAAAAAGTAAATGGGATTTTTGAAAACCATGTTCAGGTCAGCCTGCCAACCCCGCCTGGCCCGGAGGACCTGGAGGTCAACCACCTGCCAACCCCGCCTGGCCCGCAGGACCTGGAGGTCAACCACCTGCCAACCCCACCTGGCCCGCAGGACCTGGAGGTCAACCACCTGCCAACCCCACCTGGCCCGCAGGACCTGGAGGTCAACCACCTGCCAACCCCACCTGGCCCGGAGGACCAACTCCCAACCCCACCTGGCCCGCTGGACCTGGAGGTCAGCCACCTGCCAACCCCAGCTGGCCCGGTCCCGGAGGACCTGGACCCGGACCTATCCCTGCTGTTGCCCCCCAACAAAGTCTGGTGAGAAATGGATGGATTTATGGATTGTTGATTGGATCGATGTCTCTGTGTCTTTCGGTATGTCTGTCGCTCTCTCCCTCAACCCAAACGTTACAGGAAAATGGTCCCCAACCAAGATCCAGGTCCAGAGGTTTCTGCCTGTTAATAGGAGGTTTATTCCTTGTTGCTGTCGCAACGAATGGTTGCTCTTGAGGGGAATGTTGGAAGGTGGTCTAGATCTGAAAAGTGTCCCAAGATAATTTACATAATATTGAATTGAATTGGTAATACGTAGATGGATGGATGGATGGATGGATGGATGGATGGGTGGATGGGTGGATGGATGGATGGATGGATGGGTGGGTGGATGGATGGATGGATGGGTGGATGGATGGATGGATGGGTGGGTGGATGGATGGATGGATGGATGGATGGGTGGATGGATGGATGGATGGGTGGGTGGGTGGATGTAAGGATGGATGGGTGGGTGGATGGAAGGATAAATGGGTAGGTGGATGGATGTAAGGATGGATGTAAGGATGGATGGGTGGGTGGATGGAAGGATGGATGGGTGGGTGGGTGGATGGATGGATGGATGGATGGATGGATGGGTGGGTGGATGGATGGATGGATGGATGGGTGGGTGGATGGAAGGATGAATGGGTGGGTGGATGGATGTAAGAATGGATGTAAGGATGGATGGGTGGGTGGATGGATGGATGGATGGATGGATGGATGGAAGGGTGGGTGGGTGGGTGGATGGAAGGATGGATGGGTGGGTGGATGGATGTAAGGATGGATGTAAGGATGGATGGATGGATGGATGGGTGGGTGGGTGGGTGGATGGAAGGATGGATGGGTGGGTGGATGGATGCAAGGATGGATGGAAGGATGGATGGGTGGGTGGATGGATGGGTGGGTGGATGAATTGATGGATGGATTGATGGATTTGTGGAGAGGTGGAGTTAACAGCTGTTTCCTGTTGACAGGCCGTCCCTTACAAACAAAATCTTCCCAACGGAGTTTACGACAAACTGCTCATCACCATCGCCGGGATCGTGAACCCCAACGCTGAGAAGTCAGTATGAACCCTCCAACAGTGAATGCATGGATTGGTACATACTACGCTCCCGTTTAGGACTCTTGGGGAGTTCAGTCCCTGGTGTAATGATGTCTGTTGGTTTTCAGGATCACAGTGGACATGTTCGCAGGTCAGGACCTGGCCTTCCACTTCAACCCTCGGTTCAATGAGGGCGGCAGGAAGGTGATCGTCAGGAACAGCTGCATCGGCACCAAGTGGGGGAAAGAGGAGCGGGAACTGCAGAACTTCCCCTTCGTCCAGGGACAGCCATTCGAGGTCCAGTACCTAATTCATACTGAGAAGACTCAGGGTTTAGGTCTGGGTTTGTTAGTAATGAGCAACCTTTCTGGATGTGAGGGATGACTAAAGGCCTTGTTTGGTTTTTGTACGTCTTCTAATTATATTATTATTAGTTATTCTGAACGAGACAGTATGCAGACTAAAGATTCTGGATCAGACGACAGTATGAGGGCCCAGTAAGACCGAACAGGGAATTCTTTATTAGGAATAACCCCTTAAGAATAGAATAGATAGAATAGAATAGAATAGATAAAATAGATAAACTAGATAGAATAGATAGAATTGAAGAGAAAGCCTTTATTGTCATTATACACAGATCAGTACCTGTGCAACAAGATTCAAGCAAAACCTTTACAGTGTCAACACAAAAATATAAAATATAAAATATAAAATATAAAATATAAAAATATATAAATATATAAAATATGAAATATAAAATATAAAATATAAAATATAAAATATAAAATATAAAATATATAAATATATAAAATATGAAATATAAAATATAAAATATGAAATATAAAATATAAAATATAAAAATATAAAAATATAAAAATATAAAATATAAAATATAAAATATAAAATTTAAAATATAAAATATAAAATATAAAATATAAAATATAAAAATATAAAAATATATAAAATACAAAATATAAAATTTAAAATGTAGCATCTCGTTTCCGAGGGGTCCTCAAAGGCAAAACAATACATTCACAATTAGACAGTTAACAAAACAACTTGAGAGGACAAAAAAAATAAAACAAACATCTCAAACAGACAGACGGACCAAAGCAGTCCATCACCCCAAAACCACCTATACCCCCATTCCATCCACTACATATTACACAATAGACCGTTAAGGTCGTTACTATAGACCGTTGATAAAAGACTGCAAGATAAATGAATAAATAAAAATAAATAACTAAAGAATAACCGTGCCAGGCACGTTTGCCTCGAGATGCTGAACCGCACCCAGGTCTGCGTGGAAGAGGTGGTCCAGGGACTAAGAGGAACCTGTTCTTTTTCAGCATAAGGGAGAAAACCCAGAATATTAGAGCGATGTCGGGGGGTCTCGACTGAACCATGCAGTGCAGTTAAAGGGCCAGTCTGTGAAAAACAGAGTTGATGACAGTTTGTGGTGTTTTTGTTGCAGATGAAGATCATGTGCACCAACACGGAGTTTAAGGTGGCCGTCAACAACTCTCACGTGCTGGCGTTCCAACACCGGGTCACCAACCTTAAATCCATCAACACACTCAACATCTACTGCGACCTCAAACTGACCAAGGTCAACCTGGAGACTTTGCCCTGAGACGGACCGCAGACCTACTGGGAGTCCAACACAGATTTGCTAAAGAATACCCAGAGATCTACTGGGGAACAAACAAGAGATCTATTGAAGGTTACCCAAAGATTGACTGTAAATCGGTTGTTGATCCCCAACAAATCTCTCGTAGACCCCCAGTAGATCTCTGGTGGACCCCCAGTAGATCTCTGGTGGACCCCCAGTAGAAATTTGGTTGGCCACCAGTAGATCTTTGGTTAACCTCCAGTAAATTTTTGGTGGACCCCAGTAGATCTTTTGTGGACCCCAGTAGATCTCTGCTGGACCCCTAGTAGATCTTTCGTGGACCCCCCCAGTAGATCTCTAGTGGACCCCAGTAGATCTTTCGTGGACCCCAGTAGAGCTTTGGTGGACCCCCAGTAGATCTTTTGTGGACCCCCCAGTAGATCTCTACTGGGGGGATCGCTGGTTTCCACCAGCGATCTATTGGCGTCCACCAAAGATCTATTTGGGTTCCACCAAAGATCTATTGGGGTCCACCAGAGATCTACTGGGGGTCCACTAGAGATCTACTGGGGTCTACCAGAGATCTGCTGGGGGTCCACCAAAGATCTATTGGGGTCCACCAGAGATCTATTGGGGTCTACCAGAGATCTATTGCCGTCCACCAAAGATCTATTGGCATCCACCAGAGATCTACTGGGGGTCCACTAGAGATCTATTGTTGTTCTCCAGAGATCTACTGGGGGTCCAGCAGGGATCTATTTCCATCCACCAGAGATCTACTGGGATTTCAACAGCAGATTTAGTGTTGCAGATCTACTTCAGATCAACTGGAGGTCGTCTAAGATATATCTTTAGAGCTGTAGATGATACTTGGAAACGTTAACATATGTAGTTTTAAAGGTGAACCATCCACAGAAAGTACTCAGTGGACCCTGTTGTAGTAGTTGTTGTTTTTGACTCATAAATAAAGGCTTACTCTTCAATTTGCTGGACTTTGTGTCTGTTTGTATCCGTACAAGGCAGGGCTGTAGTCAAGACCACCTTTGTCGAGTCCAAGACAAGTCCAAGACCAAGACTAGTTGAGTCCAAGACAAGACTGAGTCCAAAATGGTTTGAGTCCGAGTCAAGACCGAGTCCAGGACAGAAAAAAAGGTCTT
>JABXJD010000326.1:355000-362500 GCA_013375575.1 Percina caprodes
CGGTATCGGGTCTCGGGGGCAGCAGCTCCAGTAGGGGACCCCAAACTTCCCTTTCCCGAGCCACATCAACCAGCTCCGACTGGGGGATCCCGAGGCGTTCCCAGGCCAGGTTGGAGATATAATCTCTCCACCTAGTCCTGGGTCTTCCCCGAGGCGTCCTCCCAGCTGGACGTGCCTGGAACACCTCCCTAGGGAGGCGCCCAGGAGGCATCCTTACCAGATGCCCAAACCACCTCAACTGGCTCCTTTCGACGTGAAGGAGCAGCGGCTCTACTCCGAGCTCCTCTCGGATGACTGAGCTTCTCACCCGATCTCTAAGGGAGACGCCAGCCCCCCCTCCTGAGGAAACCCATTTCGGCCGCTTGTACCCTGGACCTCGTTCTTTGGGTCCTGACCCAGCCTTCATGACCATAGGTGAGGGTAGGAACGAACACTGCCCGGTAGATTGAGAGCTTTGCCTTCTGGCTCAGCTCTCTTTTCGTCACAACGGTGCGATAAACAGAATGTAATACCCCCCCGCTGCTCCGATTCTCCAACCAATCTCACGCTCCATGGTCCCCTCACTCGCGAACAAGACCCCAAGGTACTTAAACTCCTTCACTTGGGGTAAGGACTCACTCCCTACCTGAAGAAAGCACTCCATCGGTTTCCTGCTGAGAACCATGGCCTCAGATTTAGAGGTGCTGATCCTCATCCCAGCCGCTTCACACTCGGCTGCGAACCGATCCAGTGAGTGCTGAAGGTCCCAGGCCGATGATGTCATCAGGACCACATCATCTGCAAAAAGCAGCGATGAGATCCTGAGCCCACCAAACTGCAACCCCCACCCCCCCCGCCCCGACTACGCCTCGATATCCTGTTCATAAATATTATGAACAGGATTGGTGACAAAGCGCAGCCCTGGCGGAGGCCGTATTTCATATATATATATATATATATATATATATATATATATATATATATATATATATATATATATATATATATATATATATATATATATATATATATATATATAAAAATACGGAGACATGCCGTTGGTTTGAAAAATAAACGAATGATATTAAATGTGAATGATTTTAAAGAAGCTGTTGGGATAGAAAGGCTAGAACACTGTTTATGTAGGACTCTAAGGGGTCAGAGGTCACACACACAGATACACACAGATACAGAGATGTACACACAGAGACACACACACTTTTGGTAGTTTTATTTAGTTTCTGTCCACTTTAAAAGTAGTGATTATTTACATGGAGTCTGGTGGAGATATGCTGCTCTATACACACTAAAAGTAGTGATTATTAACATGGAGTCTGGTGGAGATATGCTGCTCTATACACGCTAAAAGTAGTGATTATTTACATGGAGTCTGGTGGAGATATGCTGCTCTATACACGCTAAAAGTAGTGATTATTTACATGGAGTCTGGTGGAGATATGCTGCTCTATACACGCTAAAAGTAGTGATTATTTACATGGAGTCTGGTGGAGATATGCTGCTCTATACACACTAAAAGTAGTGATTATTTACATGGAGTCTGGTGGAGATATGCTGCTCTATACACACTAAAAGTAGTGATTATATACATGGAGTCTGGTGGAGATATGCTGCTCTATACACGCTAAAAGTAGTGATTATTTAAATGGAGTCTGGTGGAGATATGCTGCTCTATACACGCTAAAAGTAGTGATTATTTACATGGAGTCTGGTGGAGATATGCTGCTCTATACATGCTAAAAGTAGTGATTATTTACATGGAGTCTGGTGGAGATATGCTGCTCTATACACACTAAAAGTAGTAATTATTTACATGGAGTCTGGTGGGTATGTCAAAAACAGTTATTGTTGTTATTTAAAATGTAGTTTGAGTCTTGAGCAACATTAGCATTGTGGCTAAGGCTGGTTAGCACCAGTGTGTACAGTCCTGTCTCAGCAAGTCTGTGTCTGAGCTTATAAGGCGTTTCTTCTCCTGCAGCTCTGATAGGAAGGAGAGGAAGAGATGAGTGTTTTCAGTCAGCAGATGTGTCCTTGAAAGGGCCGAGCTGTTTCTTCTTCTTCTGTCTGTCAGGAGACTCTGATTGTTGAACTGTTGAATATCTTCAGATGGATTTAAGTCAGCTTTTAGTTTCATGTTGAACCGGTTTGTTGACGTCGCGCTGGAGAAACAGAAAGGTTAATCCTGACTAACAGAAACCAAAGAAGAAGAGTGTGTGTGTGTGTGTGTGTGTGTCTCTCTCTGTGTGTGTGTGTGTGTGTGTGTGTGTGTGTGTCTCTCTCTCTGTGTGTGTGTGTGTGTGTGTGTGTTCAGGGTGTGTCTCTGTGTGTGTGTGTGTGTGTGTTCAGGGTGTGTCTCTGTGTGTGTGTGTGTGTTCAGGGTGTGTGTCTGTGTGTGTGTGTGTGTGTTCAGGGTGTCTGTGTGTGTGTGTGTGTGTGTGTGTGTGTGTGTGTGTGTGTCTCTGTGTCTAACCAATCAGCTGAGAGCGCCGTTTACGACGTTTTATCTGAGTATTTGAACGCATCACGTCTGTATCTTATGGTTTAATATCTGGACAGAACGAGACGTTTGGGAGACGCTTTCTCCTGGGGAGAAAGATGCTGTGTGTGTGTGTGTGTGTGTGCGTGCGTGTGCGTGTGCGTGTGCGTGTGCGTGTGTGTGTGTGTGTTCAGGGTCTATAATTAACCTCTCTCTCTCTTCCAGGACCATCATGCACCTGAAGTCTCATCCGAAGCTCGTGCGCTCAGAGTTGCGTTTGGACGTCTGTGTTCAGACGTCCCTGAGGACCTGCGGCGGTAACCACGGCAACAACATAATCAGCGGCGGCAACCGCCTCCCGTTCGGCGTCCTCTCCCCCAACACGCTGCGTAGCGGCGGTGGTGTGGCGCCGCCCCGGGCGCCGGGCCGCGAGAACGACTCGACCGCGGAGGACGGCGACGCCCCGGCGGACGTCTGGGCCGTCATCACGCCGGGACACGTCCGGGAGAAGATCGCCATCTTCGCCTCGGACGATGAGTCTGGCGGCGGCGGTGGGCGACGCGGCTCGCCTAACGGGAGCTCCGGCGCCCGTGCAGCGTCCACGAACCACGCGGCGTTGGCGGGACTGTCACGCGCCGCCAAGGCGAAGGGAACCCGGGAGGGTAACTGTGGCGCTAAGCGGCGGCGCCGGTCCGGAAACGACCAGCAGGACACTCAGAAAGCGTCGCCATGGCGATGTGACTCGGGCAGCGAGGCGGTGACGGCGGCGGCGGAGCAGAAGGTGTCGGTGGTGGAGATGGTGGCGTTCCTGGAGCAGAGAGCTGGCGACGCCAAACCGCTGCTCGCTCTGCAGAGAAGCTCCGCCTCCATCACACTGTCCAGAGCCCCGCCCCCAGAGGTCAGAGGGGCGGAGCCAGAGAGCGAGCAGGGGGCGGAGCCAGAGAGCGTGCGGGTGTCGGACATGGTGGCGCGGCTGGAGTCGGCGTGCGTGAAGCGCCAATCGGCGGGAGACCTGTCGAGAAACAACAGCCTGCGGAGGATGGTGGGACGCGTCCTGCTCGCCGCCTCCGGGGACCAGAGCTCCGCCCCCTGCCCGCCGTCATCGATTACATCATCATCGTCGGACGGGGAGCCAATCGGCTGCTCAGAAACAGCCGTATCAGCCGTGGCGAACGGTAGCTCTGGAGACGAGACGCTGGACGCCACAGAGACTCACACACAGGCCCCGCCCCTCACACAGGCCCCGCCCCTCACACAGGCCCCGCCCCTCACACAGGCCCCCCCCGCTCCAAAGGTGGAGCCTCTGCCCGGCCTGTTGTTCCTGCTTCCTGCCTCTAAGCCCCACCCCCCTCCCTGCGACTCTGGCAGCCAATCAGAGAAGAGAAGGAAGAGGAGGAAGGCGGAGCGAGCTCAGCAGCAGGTGTGGTGATCATGTGATTTTGTTCTGTGATATAATGTTAATATCAAACGCTGTTTGAACTCAGTGTCTGTTATAACTCGCAGGGGCCGGTTCAGGGTGCGGACGCCGCCTCCTCGCCCCCCCGCCGTGTGTCCCCAGACTTCCTGTTGATGCGCCAGCGGCTGCAGCAGCTGTTGGCGCCGCAGCCGTTCCTCGCCGTCCTGCCGCACCACGTCCTGCTGAGCATCCTGGCGCTGCTGCCCACGCAGAGCCTCGCCGCGCTCAAGTGCACCTGCCGCTACTTCCGCTCCGTCATCGACGACTACGGCGTGCGGCCCGCCGACTCGCTCTGGGTGTCCGACCCGCGTTACCGCGACGACCCCTGCAAGCAGTGCAAGAAGCGGTACGGGCGCGGCGACGTGTCGCTGTGCCGCTGGCACCACAAGCCGTACTGCCAGGCGCTGCCCTACGGCCCCGGCTACTGGATGTGTTGCCGCGGCGCGCGCCGGGACGCGCCTGGCTGCAACGTGGGTCTCCATGACAACCGCTGGGTGCCGGCGTTCCACAGCATCAACGTGCCGATGTACCGGAGAGGCCGCGGCGGCGACGACTGACGGAGACGACGTGACGCAACAGCAGGTCAGACCACGCCTTCCTGCACGCACACTGTCGCTTTTATTGTGAAAAACCAACTGTCTTCCTCTAAGCTGTTTCCATGGTTACAGAAAACATCCCAAAACAGGATTGGAACATTTCTAGCGTTTCAATTTTCACGTCAAACGTGAAACTTTACGTCTTTTTTTACTTTTTTCCAGCAGTTTTTACTTCAGTCGACATTTTCACACCTGAAAATGCTACATTCAGAAAAAGGCTTTTATTCTGAAACATCCCAACAGAATCTGCTGTTTACAGAACTCAAATTTCAGAATAAAAGTGGAATATATTAATGTGCAGGTCAACATATATTTAAATATTTAAAGGTGACCAAAGTCTGTTTCTGTTCACAGGAAATGATGGAAGACGTAGAGCAACGCCCCCCAGCTGGGGTGGGGGGGTGTGTGTGTGTGTGTGTTGGGGGTCTCAGACAAGACTTCTTCTTCTTCTTCTTCTTCACCGCTGCTGAAACTGTTGCTAAAGAACATTTAAAGCTGCAAATACATCAATTGTTGTCTTCATGGATTAATATCTGGAGGAATGATGAGTTCAGGCTCTAAAACGTGGATCAGTTTCCCAAAAAGTCCAACAAGACGTCCCCAAATGTCTCGTTTTGTCCACAACCCAAAGATACTAGGACATATTCAGCATATTCTGGGCTTTTATTGTGGAGGGAAAGTTCATGTTTGACCTTCAGAATAAAAGACTTTCCTATGTTATGATCAGGATGACCAGTTGCACAGCTGAAGTGTCGAGGACTCACGAGTGACCCCAGACCTCGCCTGACCTCGCCTGACCGCCCCACTTTGCTCCTGTCAGAACTACCACGGCCACTAGAGGGCGCCGCTAGAAACCTAAATACATTTACAGTCTGGTGGAGAACAATTACAACTGAAATGGTGAAGACTAATTCTTAAAAGCGCCAAAAACTTTTTGGGCAGGTCGGAGTCGAACCGGGGCACGTTGCGTTGAGGACTACACCTCTATATGGGCACCCGCTCTGCCAGCTGAGCTACCTGGGAACAGGAATATCTTTAACTTTTAACCAATCAGCTGAGAGCGCCGTTTACGACGTTTTATCTGAGTATTTGAACGCATCACGTCTGTATCTTATGGTTTAATATCTGGACAGAACGAGACGTTTGGGAGACGCTTTCTCCTGGGGAGAAAGATGTGTGTGTGTGTGTGTGTGTGTGTGTGTGTGTGTGTGTGTGTGTGTGTGTGTGGGGGGCACTGTGGCACTGTACCTGCACCTTGTGTTAAGTTTACATTTTGTACATAAATCAGACTTTCTGCTCCGGCGATCAGTGGCGGAGCGAGAGAGGAACCGTGGCCTTGGGTCGGAGACGCTGCAATAAACTGAATATAAATACGAATATAAATATAAATACGAATATAAATATAAATACGAATATAAATACGAATATAAATATAAATACGAATATAAATACAACAAGAAGACGTCGGGGACTTCTGGACGTGTTGATGGTTTTAATGTGTTAAATGTTGTGCTTTAATTAATAAAAGTGCTTTATCATCCTTCAAAAAGGGTCGACTCAGCTTTTACTGTCTATACAGTTTACACATACGTATATATATACACACACATACATACATACACACACACACACACGTGTGTACATATATATTTTGCATATTTTGTATTATAGTGTGTATTTAGTACTTTTTGTGTGTTGTGTGTTTTAACTGTAGTTTCTTATTTCTAAATCTTAAAACAGAAATGCTTTGGCAGACGGTTAAAATTTATTTCACAGTTTTCAGCAGCGGTGACATCACTCTGCAGCGGTGACATCACTCTGCGGCGGTGACATCACTCCGCGGCGGTGACATCACTCAGCGGCGGTGACATCACTCTGCGGCGGTGACATCACTCCGCGGCGGTGACATCACTCAGCGGCGGTGACATCACTCCGCGGCGGTGACATCACTCAGCGGCGGTGACATCACTCTGCGGCGGTGACATCACTCCGCGGCGGTGACATCACTCAGCGGTGACATCACTCTGCGGCGGTGACATCACTCCGCGGCGGTGACATCACTCAGCGGCGGTGACATCACTCCGCGGCGGTGACATCACTCCGCGGCGGTGACATCACGCGCCAGCGTCTCCAGCAGCTGGTAGTAGTTGTACTTGATGTCGTACTCCATGTCGTACCAGAAGTTCACTGCAGAGACGAGAGGGACGAGGTATGAGGGGCCATCAGGGACACACACACACACACACACACACACACACACACACACACACACACACACACACACACACACACACACACACACACACACTGCGATTGCGGCGTGTGACTGCGTGACGTGGTGGAACCACAGCGCCGGCAGGTACAGCATCTCCCCGGCCCTCACGCTGCAGCGGAGCGGCCGCGCCCCCCCGTACCCGGGGTACCGCTCCAGGTCCGGGTCCAGGGGGTCTAGAGGGATCCAGGGCACCTGGGTGGGGGGGTCCTCATAGTTAAAGAATAACAAAATGTCTCTCTAAATCCAGAGTATCTGTGTGTGTCTGTGATTAACAGACAGACAGTGAACGCACCTTCTCCGCTCCGCTCTGATCGACGATGTCAAACTCTCCGTCGTCCCGTTGGCGGTAAACAGCCGGCTGGTACACACCTGACGGAGACATGCGGGTGACGTGGTTACTGTAAGATGTGCACTGGGTTACCATGGTTACTGTGAGGGATGGAGACGGTTGCTGTGGTTACCGTAGGGGATGAAGGGTCGGTCTGTGGGCGGCAGCAGGATGAAGTTCTTCTCTCCAGAAATCACACAGTACAGATTCTCATAGTGGTCTTTGTGCACTGAAACACACACACACACACACACACACACACACACACACACACACACATATTATATCCATTAGTAACTACAGTACGTGACGTGTGGTGTGTTCAGGTCTTACTGGACGTCACGGCGCTCGCCTCTCCGAGCCAGAAGTTCA
>JABXJD010000326.1:372500-375000 GCA_013375575.1 Percina caprodes
CAGGAGCAAAAGAGCGAGCCGAGATCTACGAAGCGTTTGAGAACATTTATCCGATCCTGAGAGGCTTCAGGAAACAGTGACATCACTTCCTGTTCATTTGTAAATAGATACCTTAAGTATTTTTCTCTTTGGTTTTGTGTTTTGGATGTTAAATGCGTCTCTGTTCAATGTTTCACCATCTTGAAAGGAAATAAATTATAGTTTCTCAAATCTCTGCACAGAAAACGTCTTTAAAACTCAAACTCTATTTTATTATAAAACCAAATAATAGATTATTATAGATTAGATATATTATTATAATAAGAAAGAAGGAAAAGCAACAAAAAATAAATAAATATGCTACACAAAAAATAAAGCTTGGGCCTTTTTTGGAAAACAATAAAATATTTAAGGAAATAATTCTAAATATTTTGACAAAAAGTCTAAATATTTTAGGATTCATTCTAAAAATTTTGAGAAAAAAGTGAATATTTAAAGAAAAAATTCTGTATTTGAGAAAAACTTCTAAATATTTTGAGAGAAAACGTTTGAATATTTAAAGAGAAAAAGTAAAATATTTAAGGAAATAATTATTATTACCTTTTATTTATACCTTTTTCATTGTAAGGCTTCTGATTGGAGCAGCGCCGTTCATTGACTCCGCCCACAAATGTGACGTTTCTTCGTAAACAAACCGTCACGTGTTTCCGTTTTTCTGAGGAAACCGGAAGTGGCAGACTCGCTCGCTCATCAAAACAAAAACACATCTGTCTGCTTGTTGTCGTTCCTCTGAACGTTTCATACTCGGGACGTCGATATCACGGAGTCCGGTACCGGCCACACGGTCCAGATGGAGTAACGGAAACCGCTGAGTCGAGCCGTTAAAAAGTCTGTTAACGTTAGCTTAGCTGGTTAGCTTAGCCGGTTAGCTTAGTTAGCTCCTAGCTAGCTCTCGGCTGGGACCGGACGGGATACAGATACGGCGACGACAGCTATTTTTAGACTCCAAAACGAATAGAAAACTTCACGAAAAATATCGTTATTTTGGATTAAAACACCCCGAGGAACGAACACGCGTTTTCTGGGTGAAAGTATTAACGTTATATTATTTTAGCCGAGATTTTGCGTAAGTGTGCGTAACTTCCGGTCGTAGCTGTATCCCTCCTAGCCACAGTGGTCTCCCTCTCCATGGCGTCCTCTGCGGGGCTCCCCCCGCTCGGCCCGGACCGTGCTACACTATCCCCGGGCCTGCACTCCACCGGGAGGCCGCTTCTCCGGCCCCATCACCCCCATCCGGCTCACTCCACCCCGGGTTGTGTGATGGTTGAGTCGGTGGACGACGCGGAGGGTCTTTACGTGGCGGTGGAGCGGTGCCCCCTGTGCAGCACCTCGCGCCGCAGACTCACCTGTGCCCGGTGCGTCCAGGCCGGTGACTTCGTGTACTTTGACGGGAGGAACACGGAAAGGTGAAGTACAGTTACTAGAACTTAAATCCTCTCCATTTCAGCCTGTCCTCCACTGTCCGTTCACTGCCAAAGCCGAACTCCATAGACAGATTTGGACATTTTACAGTCGGCTTTATTTTCCCGCTAACAAACATAACAATTCTGGATTTTTTTCGGTGTTGTTATAAAAATATGAACCTTCTTTACACTTCGGCATTGATGTCAGTTAACAAAAGCGATATTAATTCATGGAACTAAAAGGTGAAGCCAAGACATTTTGCAGATATCAGCCTAATCGCCACTGTTGTTTTCACTGTCAAACCGAACTCCGTAGACGGATTTGGACATTTTACAGTAGATTTTCACTTTTCCGCTAACACACACAAAAATCTGGATTTATTTTGTTGTTAGTATAAAAATAGAAACTATCTTTACACTTCGGCTTTGATGTAAGTATTAAAATCATCATTTATTCTTTACTTTGAAACATAAAGTTCAGTGTTTTGAACTTAAATCCTTTAGATTTCAGCCTGACCTACACTGTCCGTTCACTGCCAATGCCGAACTCCGTAGACAGATTGGGGCATTTTACAGTGGGATTTAATTTTTTGGCAACCACACATAACAAATCAGGATATTTTTGGTGTTGGTACATAAATATGAATCCTCTTTACACTTCGGCATCGATGTCAGTTAACAAAAGCGATATTAATTGGGTGAAGCTAAGTGTTCAGAACTGATATTTTCTAGATTTCAGCCTAAGCGCCACTGTTGTTTTCAGTGTCAAAGCCGAACTCCGTAGACAGATTGGGACATTTTACAGTAATTTTCCCGCTAACACACACACGTGATTAGCATTAGCATTAGCCGCTAACACTCATCAGTTATAACAGCAGTTAGCGCTATGTAATGTTGTGATGACGTCAGGTTATTAGACTCCGAGTTACTCACCCAACCCAAAATAACTCTGTCCCCATGTTCCCCACACGGGGGCATTACTTTATGTACGTGTGTTATTACACGCGCACGCACACACGTTTTAAACTCATTTTATTTTGCGGCTATTACCGTGTTAC
>JABXJD010000326.1:382500-385000 GCA_013375575.1 Percina caprodes
ACACAACACCCGACATCACAGGTACACAACACCCGACAACACAACACCCGACATCACAGGTACACAACACCCGACACCACAGGTACCCAACACCCGACACCACAGGTACCCAACACCCGACACCACAGGTACCCAACACCCGACATCACAGGTACACAACACCTGACATCACAGGTACACAACACCCGACAACACAACACCCGACATCACAGGTACACAACACCCGACATCCCAGGTACACAACACCTGACATCCCAGGTACACAACACCTGACATCCCAGGTACACAACACCCGACATCACAGGTACACAACACCCGACATCCCAGGTACACAACACCCGACAACACAACACCCGACATCACAGGTACACAACACCCGATATCACAGGTACACAACA
Organism: Percina caprodes; assembly: GCA_013375575.1. Classification (NCBI taxonomy): domain Eukaryota; kingdom Metazoa; phylum Chordata; class Actinopteri; order Perciformes; family Percidae; genus Percina; species Percina caprodes. Next base: position 382,899 of record JABXJD010000326.1, read on the forward strand.
CCCGACATCACAGGTACACATTACCCGACATCCCAGGTACACAACACCCGACAACACAACACCCGACATCCCAGGTACACAACACCCGACATCCCAGGTACACAACACCCGACATCCCAGGTACACAACACCCGACATCACAGGTACCCAACACCCGACATCCCAGGTACACAACACCCGACATCCCAGGTACACAACACCCGACATCCCAGGTACACAACACCCGACATCACAGGTACCCAACACCCGACATCACAGGTACCCAACACCCGACATCCCAGGTACACAACACCCGACATCACAGGTACACAACACCCGACATCACAGGTACCCAACACCCGACATCCCAGGTACACAACACCCGACATCCCAGGTACACAACACCCGACATCACAGGTACCCAACACCCGACATCACAGGTACCCAACACCCGACATCCCAGGTACACAACACCCGACATCCCAGGTACACAACACCCGACATCCCAGGTACACAACACCCGACATCCCAGGTACACAACACCCGACATCCCAGGTACACAACACCCGACATCCCAGGTACACAACACCCGACATCCCAGGTACACAACACCTGACATCACCGGTACACCTGCACACACCTGTCATGAATGCGCTTTAATATCTTCAGTATTTGTCTTCCTCCCCCCCCCCCCCCTCCCCGCTCTTCTTCCAGTCCATGGATCTTTCCCAGAGTGCATTGCAGGTGTCCCAGCCCTCCGCTAACGCCGGAGGGATGATCTCGTCTGCAGCTGCGTCCGTCACTTCCTGGTTCCGGGCGTACACCGGCCAGCGCTGACCCAGGAAGCAGTGAGACGGTCTGGAGGGGTCAGAGGTCAGGGGTCAGCTGTCTGACTGTATAAGGGCCTGTCACTGGCCAATGGGAGGAGAGTGAAGCTGTGAGTCGCGCATGTGTCACTTAGCGACAAGTAGTTAGCATCTAGCATATACGATGCTAACAAGATGCTAACAAGAGACTTCTGTAACGTCAACACAGTATAAATGGACCTACTTAACCAAGTTGGTTCACTGCTAGCTTAGCTACAAGTTAGCATCAAACACAACAAAGGCTGTCAGGTGAATGGTGTTTTGCGCTAACGTTAGCATAGCTAGCTACAACGTTTCTGAAATGATTTCCATCTTCTGGTATTGTTCATAATGAGAAACTTTATTATTTTATGGATTTCACTAATTTCAGTATGACAGTTATCTCATAAACGATAAACATCTGAGCATGAGACTCACATCGGGCAGTGACAGGTCAGAGGTCAGAGGTCAGCGGTCTGACTGTATACAGTAGATTTTAAAGGGCCCCCTTCTCTCTGAACCCCCCATGGAAGAAACTGTTGACCATTTCATTGTAGAGCCTGCTGTCTCCTGGGAGATTTAACCGTATTCTGTATTAAATATTAAATCGATGTAACTATGACGATGTGATGAGCTCTAGACGCCAAAATAAATCTGATTGGTACCGCCAGTGTGTCCCGTCCTGGTGTCTTCGGTCTAAACTGACCCCTTTCCAAAAGGTTTCTATATCAGACATTTGGGTTTTGTTCCAACTAATTGTCCCAAAGTACCGAGGACGCTGCTCACACGGTCCATTAATCATCAGCTCAACACTTTCATTACATATGGCTGTTTTGGGTCAATTTATCGCATTTGGAGAAAAAGATGTAAATACACAAAAATCCACAAAAATTTCAAAAGGTTGGTGGAGATATGCTGCTCTATACACACTAAAAGTAGTGATTATTTACATGGAGTCTGGTGGAGATATGCTGCTCTATACACGCTAAAAGTAGTGATTATTTACATGGAGTCTGGTGGAGATATGCTGCTCTATACACGCTAAAAGTAGTGATTATTTACATGGAGTCTGGTGGAGATATGCTGCTCTATACACGCTAAAAGTAGTGATTATTTACATGGAGTCTGGTGGAGATATGCTGCTCTATACACACTAAAAGTAGTGATTATTTACATGGAGTCTGGTGGAGATATGCTGCTCTATACACACTAAAAGTAGTGATTATTTACATGGAGTCTGGTGGAGATATGCTGCTCTATACACACTAAAAGTAGTGA
>JABXJD010000326.1:392500-412500 GCA_013375575.1 Percina caprodes
AACAGCTGGAGAGTCACGCTGCAGGTACATCATCATCTCTTCAATGCTACTATTAATTCATCATTAATTACACAGTAAATAAAACATGAATGGTTTCCTGTTCAGCTCTGGAGGTCAGACTGAGTGATGGAGAGAAACAGCTGGAACATCTGAAGACAGAAAACTCAGGTACACACCTTCAACATATCTTCAGACTAAAACTGTGGAGAACCCAACATGGTTCCCTGAGGAACTCCTTCATAAGTGAATTAATCCTAAACTGTTTTGTCTTCAGAGCTGGAGGTCAGACTGAGTGATGGAGAGAAACAGCTGGAACATCTGAAGACAGAAAACTCAGGTAACACTGAAGGTTTCAAACTCTATATAGAGTTATACTGTGTTATTATATATAAATACATTAGCTATGACCTTCATGCAAATTATAAAGAGTTTGGAGCAGAGTCAAAGTTTTTATCTCAATGAAAAAAATGTCAAAATGAAAGTTTGGAGAATCCAACATTTCCCAAAGGAACTGTCATATTAATCCCATCCTAGTCCCATACTTAGTCCCATACTTAGTCCCATATTAGTCCCTTAATAAGTCCCATATTAGTCCCATACTTAGTCCCATATTAGTCCCATACTTAGTCCCATATTAGTCCCATACTTAGTCCCATATTAGTCCCTTAATTAATCCCATATTAGTCCCATACTTAGTCCCATATTAGTCCCATATTAGTCCCTTAATTAGTCCCATATTAGTCCCATACTTAGTCCCATACTTAGTCCCATATTAGTCCCATATTAGTCCCATACTTAGTCCCATATATGTCCCATATTAGTCCCATACTTCGTCCCATATTAGTCCCATAATAGTCCCATACTTAGTCCCATATTAGTCCCATACTTAGTCCAATATTAGTCCCATATTAGTCCCATAATAGTCCCATATTAGTCCCATACTTAGTCCCATATTAGTCCCATATTAGTCCCATACTTAGTCCCATATTAGTCCCATATTAGTCCCATACTTCGTCGCAGATTAGTCCCATACTTAGTCCCACATTAGTCCCATAATAGTCCCATATTAGTCCCATACTTAGTCCCATGTTAGTCCCATACTTAACTTAGTATGAACCTAGTAGGTAACATCATTAACTCTTCAATGTGACTTTCACTTCATCATTAATTAAAAAGTTACATTAGATAATTAGTTATTAATGAATCAGATATGAACTGTTTTCTCTTTAGAGCTGAAGGTCAGACTGAGTGATGGAGAGAAACAGCTGGAACATCTGAAGACAGAAAACTCAGGTACACACCTTCAACATATCTTCAGACTAAAACTGTGGAGGACCCACCATGTTTCCCTGAGGAACTCCTTCATAAGTGAATTAATCCTAAACTGTTTTTTCTTCAGAGCTGGAGGTCAGACTAAGTGATGGTGAGAAACAGCTGGAACATCTGAAGACAGAAAACTCAGGTAACACTGAAGGTTTCAAACTAACTTCAGATCATTAAATGTTATCTGAATAAAGTAGAAAATAATGTATTGTAGCTCAAACTGTGCATGTAGTGCTTCTTCAAACTGAAACTGTGTAGGATCCAGTAAGGTTCCCTGAGGAACTCCTTCATCATCCTGATAATACAGATGATTAAATTCCCTTTTAATGTTTTGATGAAGACTTTGTTTTGATTTTGTCTTTTAGTTCAGTCTCATCAACTTTCCTTGATGGAGTCCAGACTGACAGACGGACACAACACCACAGCAGGTAGACTTGTATTTACTTTATTATCATCAAAACAAGTGATTATCTGGTTTTAATTAATCAGATATTTACAGTTTTCTCTTCAGAGCTGGAGGACAGACTGAGTGATGGGGAGAAACAGCTGGAACATCTGAAGACAGAAAACTCAGGTACACACCTTCAACATATTATTAGACCTAAATAGTGGAGGACCCACCATGGTTCCCTAAGGGAACTCCTTAATGAGGGTAGATCCTGCTGGTCCTCTGAGCTGTGTGATATAAGCCGGTGTTATTGGGGTCTTTTGAAAAAGACATTTTCTTTTTCCGATTTTGTGTCTTTTAGTTCAGTCTCATCAACTTTCCTTGATGGAGTCCAGACTGACAGACGGACACAACACCACCACAGGTAGACTTGTATTTACACTCACCTTTCTATTCTGGACTTTACCTTAAATCCAGACTCAGGGAATGTACGAATGACTTATCTGATTGGTGATCAGCTTTGGAGGGGAGACTGAGATCCATTCAGACACAGCTGGAACAGCTGGAGAGTCACGCTGCAGGTACATCATCATCTCTTCAATGCTACTATTAATTCATCATTAATTTCACAGTAAATAAAACATGAATGGTTTCCTGTTCAGCTCTGGAGGTCAGACTGAGTGATGGAGAGAAACAGCTGGAACATCTGAAGAAAGAAAACTCAGGTACACACCTTCAACATATCTTCAGACTAAAACTGTGGAGGACCCAACATGGTTCCCTGAGGAACTCCTTCATAAGTGAATTAATCCTAAACTGTTTTCTCTTCAGAGCTGGAGGTCAGACTGAGTGATGGAGAGAAACAGCTGGAACATCTGAAGACAGAAAACTCAGTTCAGTCTGAACATCTTTCCTCGTTGGAGTCCAGACTGAATATCACACAAAGAAACACTACAGGTTGACTTATTTTTAGATTTAATATCTGCTTCAAATCTGCTGTGGGTAGGACTGTGAAGATCCAGGACTTAGCCAAAGAATTTCAACATTATTCCCATACTTATTCCCATAATTATTCCCATACTTAGTCCCATACTTAGTCCCATAATTATTCCCATGCTAAGTCCCATATTAGTCCCAGACAGAAAACTCAGGTACACACCTTCAACATATCTTCAGACTAAAACTGTGGAGGACCCAACATGTTTCCCTGAGGAACTCCTTCATAAGTGAATTAACCCTAAACTGTTTTCTCTTCAGAGCTGGAGGTCAGACTGAGTGATGGAGAGAAACAGCTGGAACATCTGAAGAAAGAAAACTCAGGTACACACCTTCAACATATCTTCAGACTAAAACTGTGGAGGACCCAACATGGTTCCCTGAGGAACTCCTTCATAAGTGAATTAATCCTAAACTGTTTTCTCTTCAGAGCTGGAGGTCAGACTGAGTGATGGGGAGAAACAGCTGGAACATCTGAAGACAGAAAACTCAGGTACACACCTTCAACATATCATTAGACTTAAATACTGGAGGACCCACCATGATTCCCTGAGGAACTCCTTAATGAGGGTAGATCCTGCTGGTCCTCTGAGCTGTGTGATATAAGCCGGTGTTATTGGGGTCTTTTGAAAAAGACATTTTCTTTTACCGATTTTGTGTCTTTTAGTTCAGTCTCATCAACTTTCCTTGATGGAGTCCAGACTGACAGACGGACACAACACCACCACAGGTAGACTTGTATTTACACTCACCTTTCTATTCTGGACTTTAGCTTAAATCCAGACTCAGGGAATGTATGAATGAATTGTCTGGTTGTTGATCAGCTTTGGAGGTGAGACTGAGATCCACTCAGACACAGCTGGAACAGCTGGAGAGTCACGCTGCAGGTACATCATCATCTCTTCAATGCTACTATTAATTCATCATTAATTACACAGTAAATAAAACATGAATGGTTTCCTGTTCAGCTCTGGAGGTCAGACTGAGTGATGGAGAGAAACAGCTGGAACATCTGAAGACAGAAAACTCAGGTACACACCTTCAACATATCATTAGACTTAAATAGTGGAGGACCCACCATGGTTCCCTGAGGAACTCCTTCATAAGTGAATTAACCCTAAACTGTTTTCTCTTCAGAGCTGGAGGTCAGACTGAGTGATGGTGAGAAACAGCTGGAACATCTGAAGACAGAAAACTCAGGTAACACTGAAGGTTTCAAACTAACTTCAGATCATTAAATGTTATCTGAATAAAGTAGAAAATAATGTATTGTAGCTCAAACTGTGCATGTAGTGCTTCTTCAAACTGAAACTGTGGAGGCTCCAGGAAGGTTCCCTGAGGAACTCTTACATCATCCTGATAATACAGACGATTAAATCCCCTTTTTATGTTTGGTGAAGACTTTGTTTTGATTTTGTCTTTTAGTTCAGTCTCATCAACTTTCCTTGATGGAGTCCAGACTGACAGACGGACACAACACCACAGCAGGTAGACTTGTATTTACTTTATTATCATCAAAACAAGTGATTATCTGGTATTAATTATTCAGATAATTACTGTTTTCTCTTCAGAGCTGGAGGTCAGACTGAGTGATGGTGAGAAACAGCTGGAACATCTGAAGACAGAAAACTCAGGTACACACCTTCAACATATCATTAGACTTAAATAGTGGAGGACCCACCATGGTTCCCTGGGGAACTCCTTAATGAGGGTAGATCCTGCTGGTCCTCTGAGCTGTGTGGTATAAGCCGGTGTTATTGGGGTCTTTTGAAAAAGACATTTGTTTTTTCGATTTTGTGTCTTTTAGTTCAGTCTCATCAACTTTCCTTGATGGAGTCCAGACTGACAGACGGACACAACACCACCACAGGTAGACTTGTATTTACACTCACCTTTCTATTCTGGACTTTACCTTAAATCCAGACTCAGGGAATGTATGAATGAATTATCTGATTGGTGATCAGCTTTGGAGGGGAGACTGAGATCCATTCAGACACAGCTGGAACAGCTGGAGAGTCACGCTGCAGGTACATCATCATCTCTTCAATGCTACTATTAATTCATCATTAATTACACAGCAAATAAAACATGAATGGTTTCCTGTTCAGCTCTGGAGGTCAGACTGAGTGATGGAGAGAAACAGCTGGAACATCTGAAGACAGAAAACTCAGGTACACACCTTCAACATATCATTAGACTTAAATAGTGGAGGACCCACCATGGTTCCCTGAGGAACTCCTTCATAAGTGAATTAACCCTAAACTGTTTTCTCTTCAGAGCTGGAGGTTAGACTGATTGATGGTGAGAAACAGCTGGAACATCTGAAGACAGAAAACTCAGGTAACACTGAAGGTTTCAAACTAACTTCAGATCATTAAATGTTATCTGAATAAAGTAGAAAATAATGTATTGTAGCTCAAACTGTGCATGTAGTGCTTCTTCAAACTGAAACTGTGGAGGATCCAGGAAGGTACCCTGAGGAACTCCTACATCATCCTGATAATACAGACGATTAAATCCCCTTTTTATGTTTGGTGAAGACTTTGTTTTGATTTTGTCTTTTAGTTCAGTCTCATCAACTTTCCTTGATGGAGTCCAGACTGACAGACGGACACAACACCACCACAGGTAGACTTGTATTTACTTTATTAGCATCAACACAATTATTCATCTGGTATTAATTAATCAGATTATTACTGTTTTGTCTTCAGAGCTGGAAGTCAGACTGAGTGATGGTGAGAAACAGCTGGAACATCTGAAGACAGAAAACTCAGGTACACACCTTCAACATATCATTAGACTTAAATACTGGAGGACCCACCATGGTTCCCTGAGGAACTCCTTAATGAGGGTATGTGTCTTTCCCCCGATGATTTTGTCACTTTTTCAACGTTTGTCGACTTTTTCGTAGCCTTTTGAAATTCTCGTGGGTTTCCCCAAATTTTAAGTTTTTTTTTTACATTTGTCACTTTTTTTAAATTTTTTTCACATTTTTGTCACTTTTATTGACCTTTTTCTCTCTTTTTTTTTTACACTTTTAAAAAAAGTTCTTTTACCAAGTGTTTTTTCTCCAAATGCTATGAAATTGACAAAAAACAGAAACGTTACAAACAAGCGTCAACAAAAAGTGATTTTCAATTTTGGCAGGAAGACAACACTAGAGTTAACACCAGTGGTAATTAGTTATTAATTAATCAGGTAGTTACTGTTTTGTCTTCAGAGCTGGAGGTCAGACTGAGTGATGGTGAGAAACAGCTGGAACATCTGAAGACAGAAAACTCAGGTACACACCTTCAACATATCATTAGACTTAAATACAGGAGGACCCACCATGGTTCCCTGAGGAACTCCTTCATAAGTGAATTAACCCTAAACTGTTTTCTCTTCAGAGCTGGAGGTCAGACTGAGTGATGGTGAGAAACAGCTGGAACATCTGAAGAAAGAAAACTCAGTTCAGTCTGAACAGCTTTCCTCGTTGGAGTCCAGACTGAATATCACACACAGAAACACTACAGGTTGACTTATTTTTAGATTTAACATCTGCATCAAATCTGCTGTAGGTAGGACTGTGAAGATCCAGGACTTAGCCAAAGAATTTCAACATTATTCCCATACTTAGTCCCATACTTATTCCCATACTAAGTCCCATACTTTGTCCCATACTTAGTCCCATGCTAAGTCCCATATTAGTCCCAGATAGAAAACTCAGGTACACACCTTCAACATATCTTCAGTCTAAAACTGTGGAGGACATAACATGGTTCCCTGAGGAACTCTTTCATAAGGGATTTAACCCTAAACTGTTTTCTCTTCAGAGCTGGAGGTCAGACTGAGTGATGGTGAGAAACAGCTGGAACATCTGAAGACAGAAAACTCAGGTAACACTGAAGGTTTCAAACTAACTTCAGATCATTAAATGTTATCTGAATAAAGTAGAAAATAATGTATTGTAGCTCAAACTGTGCATGTGGTGCTTCTTCAAACTGAAACTGTGGAGGATCCAGGAAGGTACCCTGAGGAACTCTTACATCATCCTGATAATACAGATGATTAAATCCCCTTTTTATGTTTTGATGAAGACTTTGTTTTGATTTTGTCTTTTAGTTCAGTCTCATCAACTTTTCTTGATGGAGTCCAGACTGACAGACGGACACAACACCACCACAGGTAGACTTGTATTTACTTTATTATCATCAACACAATTATTCATCTGGTATTAATTAATCAGATAATTACTGTTTTCTCTTCAGAGCTGGAAGTCAGACTGAGTAATGGTGAGAAACAGCTGGAACATCTGAAGACAGAAAACTCAGGTACACACCTTCAACATATTATTAGACTTAAATAGTGGCGGACCCACCATGGTTCCCTGGGGAACTCCTTAATGAGGGTAGATCCTGCTGGTCCTCTGAGCTGTGTGATATAAGCCGGTGTTATTGGGGTCTTTTGAAAAAGACATTTGTTTTTTTCCGATTTTGTGTCTTTTAGTTCAGTCTCATCAACTTTCCTTGATGGAGTCCAGACTGACAGACGGACACAACACCACCACAGGTAGACTTGTATTTACACTCACCTTTCTATTCTGGACTTTACCTTAAATCCAGATTCAGTGAATGTATGAATGAATTATCTGGTTGTTGATCAGCTCTGGAGGTGAGACTGAGATCCACTCAGACACAGCTGGAACAGCTGGAGAGTCACGCTGCAGGTACATCATCATCTCTTCAATGCTACTATTAATTCATCATTAATTACACAGTAAATAAAACATGAATGGTTTCCTGTTCAGCTCTGGAGGTCAGACTGAGTGATGGAGAGAAACAGCTGGAACATCTGAAGACAGAAAACTCAGGTACACACCTTCAACATATCTTCAGACTAAAACTGTGGAGAACCCAACATGGTTCCCTGAGGAACTCCTTCATAAGTGAATTAATCCTAAACTGTTTTGTCTTCAGAGCTGGAGGTCAGACTGAGTGATGGAGAGAAACAGCTGGAACATCTGAAGACAGAAAACTCAGGTAACACTGAAGGTTTCAAACTCTATATAGAGTTATACTGTGTTATTATATATAAATACATTAGCTATGACCTTCATGCAAATTATAAAGAGTTTGGAGCAGAGTCAAAGTTTTTATCTCAATGAAAAAAATGTCAAAATGAAAGTTTGGAGAATCCAACATTTCCCAAAGGAACTGTCATATTAATCCCATCCTAGTCCCATACTTAGTCCCATACTTAGTCCCATACTTAGTCCCATATTAGTCCCATACTTAGTCCCATATATGTCCCATATTAGTCCCATACTTCGTCCCATATTAGTCCCATAATAGTCCCATACTTAGTCCCATATTAGTCCCATACTTAGTCCAATATTAGTCCAATATTAGTCCCATATTAGTCCCATAATAGTCCCATATTAGTCCCATACTTAGTCCCATATTAGTCCCATATTAGTCCCATACTTAGTCCCATATTAGTCCCATATTAGTCCCATACTTCGTCGCAGATTAGTCCCATACTTAGTCCCATATATGTCCCATATTAGTCCCATACTTCGTCCCATATTAGTCCCATAATAGTCCCATACTTAGTCCCATATTAGTCCCATACTTAGTCCAATATTAGTCCCACATTAGTCCCATAATAGTCCCATATTAGTCCCATACTTAGTCCCATGTTAGTCCCATACTTAACTTAGTATGAACCTAGTAGGTGACATCATTAACTCTTCAATGTGACTTTCACTTCATCATTAATTAAAAAGTTACATTAGATAATTAGTTATTAATGAATCAGATATGAACTGTTTTCTCTTTAGAGCTGAAGGTCAGACTGAGTGATGGAGAGAAACAGCTGGAACATCTGAAGACAGAAAACTCAGGTACACACCTTCAACATATCTTCAGACTAAAACTGTGGAGGACCCACCATGTTTCCCTGAGGAACTCCTTCATAAGTGAATTAATCCTAAACTGTTTTTTCTTCAGAGCTGGAGGTCAGACTAAGTGATGGTGAGAAACAGCTGGAACATCTGAAGACAGAAAACTCAGGTAACACTGAAGGTTTCAAACTTACTTCAGATCATTAAATGTTATCTGAATAAAGTAGAAAATAATGTATTGTAGCTCAAACTGTGCATGTAGTGCTTCTTCAAACTGAAACTGTGTAGGATCCAGTAAGGTTCCCTGAGGAACTCCTTCATCATCCTGATAATACAGATGATTAAATTCCCTTTTAATGTTTTGATGAAGACTTTGTTTTGATTTTGTCTTTTAGTTCAGTCTCATCAACTTTCCTTGATGGAGTCCAGACTGACAGACGGACACAACACCACAGCAGGTAGACTTGTATTTACTTTATTATCATCAACACAATTATTCATCTGGTATTAATTAATCAGATAATTACTGTTTTCTCTTCAGAGCTGGAGGTCAGACTGAGTGATGGAGAGAAACAGCTGGAACATCTGAAGAAAGAAAACTCAGTCCAATCTGAACATCTTTCCTCGTTGGAGTATAGACTGAATATCACACACAGAAACACTACAGGTTGACTTATTTTTAGATTTAACATCTGCATCAAATCTGCTGTAGGTAGGACTGTGAAGATCCAGGACTTTGCCAAAGAATTTCAACATTATTCCCATACTTAGTCCCATACTTAGTCCCATACTTAGTCCCATATTAGTCCCAGACAGAAAACTCAGGTACACACCTTCAACATATCTTCAGACTAAAACTGTGGAGGACCCAACATGGTTCCCTGAGGAACTCTTTCATAAGTGAATTAACCCTAAACTGTTTTCTCTTCAGAGCTGGAGGTCAGACTGAGTGATGGTGAGAAACAGCTGGAACATCTGAAGACAGACAACTCAGGTACACACCTTCAACATATCATTAGACCTAAATAGTGGAGGATCCAACACGTTTCCCTAAGAGATGCACCGATTACAACCTTCTAGGCCGATACCGATTTTAGCCGATTCGATAAAAAAAATTCTAACTAATTTACAGCACACACAACTATTTATTTTCTATCTTTTCTTTAATAGAAAATTTTGCATAGAACATTTTAGTCCCACATTAGTCCCATACTTTGTCCCATATTAGTCCCTAAAGAGACATTTGTTTATTTTGATTTTGTGTCTTTTAGTTCAGTCTCATCAACTTTCCTTGATGGAGTCTAGACTGACAGACGGACACAACACCACCACAGGTAGACTTGTATTTACACTCACCTTTCTATTCTGGACTTTACCTTAAATCCAGACTCAGTGAATGTATGAATGAATTATCTGGTTGTTGATCAGCTCTGGAGGTGAGACTGAGATCCACTCAGACACAGCTGGAACAGCTGGAGAGTCACGCTGCAGGTACATCATCATCTCTTCAATGCTACTATTAATTCATCATTAATTACACAGTAAATAAAACATGAATGGTTTCCTGTTCAGCTCTGGAGGTCAGACTGAGTGATGGAGAGAAACAGCTGGAACATCTGAAGACAGAAAACTCAGGTACACACCTTCAACATATCTTCAGACTAAAACTGTGGAGGACCCAACATGGTTCCCTGAGGAACTCCTTCATAAGTGAATTAATCCTAAACTGTTTTCTCTTTAGAGCTGGAGGTCAGACTGAGTGATGGTGAGAAACAGCTGGAACATCTGAAGACAGAAACCTCAGTTCAGTCTGAACAGCTTTCCTCGTTGGAGTCCAGACTGAATATCACACACAGAAACACTACAGGTTGACTTATTTTTAGATTTAATATCTGCATCAAATCTGCTGTAGGTAGGACTGTGAAGATCCAGGACTTAGCCAAAGAATTTCAACATTATTCTCATACTTAGTCCCATACTTAGTCCCATACTTAGTCCCATATTAGTCCCAGACAGAAAACTCAGGTAGACACCTTCAACATATCTTCAGACTAAAACTGTGGAGGACCCACCATGGTTCCCTGAGGAACTCCTTCATAAAGGATTTAACCCTAAACTGTTTTCTCTTCAGATCTGGAGGTCAGACTGAGTGATGGAGAGAAACAGCTGGAACATCTGAAGACAGAAAACTCAGGTACACACTGAAGGTTTCTAACTAACTTCAGATTAATCTGGTTTTTAAAAACGAATTAGAAGCTGAAATCTTTGTTAAAATCATCAATATGATCGTTTTGACCCGTTTGATTATGAATCACCAACAGACGATTCCTATAACATCTGTTTCTGGTTTTTCTTTTGCTTTCTCAGTTTTTAGCATCAGACTCAATGAAACTGATGAAATTCTGCAGCAGCTAAAAAACATCAACTCAGGTTTGGACTTCCCAACATGTTAATATCTAATATGTGTCTGCATTAAAAGCTGAAGTGAACTTTTCTTCCAGGTGACCTGAAGGTGGCGTTCTCCGCCGGTCTGACGGATTCAGGATCAGTCGGACCCTTCAACACCGAGACGACTCTGGTCTTCTCCAAAACCATGTCCAACATCGGCCGGGCCTACAACCAGACCGCAGGTACACCACATCGCTCTAAAGGTGCGTTCAGGTACATTCTGGGTGTGCTGGTCTTACAGGGAGGTGTGTTCAGGGACCCACACTATGCTTGTTACACACACAGGGACAGAGAGAACCTCTGATTGGCTGTCAGGTGTGTTAATGTTGCCCTTCTCTGTGTCTGTCAGGTGTGTTAATGTTGCCCTTCTCTGTGTCTGTCAGGTGTGTTAATGTTGCCCTGCTCTGTGTCTGTCAGGTGTGTTAATGTTGCCCTGCTCTGTCTCAGGTGTGTTAATGTTGCCCTTCTCGGTGTCTGTCAGGTGTGTTAATGTTGCCCTGCTCTGTGTCTGTCAGGTGTGTTAATGTTGCCCTGCTCTGTGTCTGTCAGGTGTGTTAACGTTACCCTTCTCTGTGTCTGTCAGGTGTTTTCACGGCTCCCGTCAGAGGACTTTACTTCTTCAGCTTCACGGCGGCAGATTACCTGAAAGGTTACATGGGTCTCTACCTGTACAGGAACAACCAACCAGTCCTCTTCAACCTGGACCTGAACGATCACGGCGGCTACGCGTCCACGTCCAACGCCGTCGCTCTGCAGCTGGAGGGGGGCGACCAGGTCCGCCTCAGTCTGCCGGCCAGCTACCGGCTCTACGACGACTCCCGAAACTTCAGCGTCTTCTCCGGTTTCCTGCTGTTCACGCTCTGAGGTCTGACAGTCCCAGTCCCAGGACCAGGACCAGGGTACGAGTGAGACGTCCTGTCTGTATAAACTACCCTTTCAGCTGTCAGACTGGACCAAAGAGACTGGACTTTTATTTTGGTAGAGACTTCCTGTGGTTATTTCCAGGATGGACGTGTTTAAGTCAATGAAGCTCATAAATATTAAAAGGTAAGCTTGTATTTATGTCAACCTGGACTCCATGTCCCACCATGCATTGGTGTCTGAGAGTCTGATGAAAACTAGAAACAAGCTGTAACGTTACCCTACAGGACAGATGTAAAAGTAGTGATTATTTACATGGAGTCTGGTGGAGATATGCTGCTCTATACACGCTAAAAGTAGTGATTATCTACATGGAGTCTGGTGGAGATATGCTGCTCTATACACACTAAAAGTAGTGATTATCTACATGGAGTCTGGTGGAGATATGCTGCTCTATACACACTAAAAGTAGTGATTATTTACATGGAGTCTGGTGGAGATATGCTGCTCTATACACACTAAAAGTAGTGATTATTTACATGGAGTCTGGTGGAGATATGCTGCTCTATACACACTAAAAGTAGTGATTATTTACATGGAGTCTGGTGGAGATATGCTGCTCTATACACACTAAAAGTAGTGATTATTTACATGGAGTCTGGTGGGTTTGGTGATGGAGATTTCGGGGCTGCAGCGGTCTCTCTTAATATATTTTAAAGACTGTTGTTTCCATCAGTCACTCAGACATGAAGGAGGTTGAAGAATAGTGAAGTTTCCCTTTAAAGGTGCAGTGTGTAACATTCCTACACGCCGGCCCTTTAAACAACCTTTTATAAAAACACAAACATCTTAAGAAGTCTCAAACTTTTATTAAATTTTGACAAAAACCCATTTTATCTTCGTATTTGCGTTGTTAGAGAAAGTTAAACCGTGTTCCTCTGGCAACTATTATAAAAATGTACATTTAACATTATTTGTAGAAAAACACCTCATCATTCAGTGTTCAGTAGTCTGGCTGTTAGCTCTGATTAGCACCAACCGCTAGTGGGGACAGGAAGTGGAGCACAGGGACAAAATAAGACATCCGGTTGATTTTCAAAATGAAATACCCCGTGCTCATGGCGGATAGTGTAGTGGACAGGAAGTGGAGAACAGAGACAAAATAAAACATCTGGTTGATTTTCAAAATGAAATAGAGCATGCTCATGGCGGATCATAGGTTTATTTTCAAATTAAAATACTTTGTGCTTATGGCGTATAGTACGGGACAGGAAGTCGAGCACAGAGACAAAATAAAACATCCGGTTGATTTTCAAAATAAAATACCCTGCGCTCCTGTCGGATTACAGATTGATTTTCAAAATAAAATAGAGCGTGCCCGGCAGATCATATCTCCCTGCTCTACACCTGGAAGACATCATAATGGGAGACAGGAAGTCAACCGCTCAGAGGTTTTGTAGTTCTGTTTATAGAAACTACATCCTGTTATATTGCTAGATCACACGTGCCTTTGCAAGAACTCGTGGGTCGTCGTGGCAACCAATCCGGACACGCAGTTGGTGGAAATCAGGGTTAAACTGTAACATCAACAGAATAAATACAAACTACAAATCTCACCTGAACGCATCATCTGTGTTAGGTTCAAGTGAACTCAGGAAAATAAATGTTCATCCAATAAAAGAACAATAAAGTTTGTTCAAATCAAAAGACGTCTCATATTGCTCCTTTAAAAACGTTTCTACGACATAATGATCAACAATCAGCTGTCACATGACTCAGATCACATGACTCAGATCACATGACTCAGCGCTAAAGAGAGGTCACATGACTCAGATCACATGACTCAGCGCTAAAGAGACGACGCAAGGTCAGAGTCTGGTTTTGGCCCCGGTATCGAACCCTGGTCAGTGCGGAGCGGGGTCCATCCTCCGGTGGACGGCCTGCAGCAGCAGCAGAGAGTACTCCTCTAGCAGGGCCGCCGTCTTCACCCCCCCCGCCCCCCCCAGCCCCGCCTCCACTCCCAGCATGCTCGGCGTCCCAAGCGGCAGACACTGGAGCTCCGCCCTCATGGCCTGGAAGGCCTCTGATAGGACGACGGCCATCTGACGCTGGTCGTCGTGGGAGGAGCCGCTCACCTGGAGAGAGAGAGAGAGACAGGTTAGAGTTTCACCTGGAGAGAGAGAGAGAGACAGGTTAGAGTTTCACCTGGAGAGAGAGAGAGAGAGACAGGTTAGAGTTTCACCTGGAGGGGGAGAGAGAGACAGGTTAGAGTTTCACCTGGAGAGAGAGAGAGACAGGTTAGAGTTTCACCTGGAGAGAGAGAGAGACAGGTTAGAGTTTCACCTGGAGAGAGAGAGAGACAGGTTAGAGTTTCACCTGGAGAGAGAGAGAGACAGGTTAGAGTTTCACCTGGAGAGAGAGACAGGTTAGAGTTTCACCTGGAGAGAGAGAGAGAGACAGGTTAGAGTTTCACCTGGAGAGAGAGAGAGAGACAGGTTAGAGTTTCACCTGGAGAGAGAGAGAGACAGGTTAGAGTTTCACCTGGAGAGAGAGAGAGACAGGTTAGAGTTTCACCTGGAGAGAGAGAGAGAGACAGGTTAGAGTTTCACCTGGAGAGAGAGAGAGAGAGAGACAGGTTAGAGTCCCCCCCATCCTAACCCATTAATCAGGATTTAGCCCTCACGTTGTCTTTAAAGTTAAAATGTTTTTAACGTCTTTCTGACTCACCTTCCTGAACAAGTGGGTGGCTCTCTTAAAGCAGCTCTGCAGCTCATTGGTCAGAGCTCTGCAGGTCTCCACACTGATTGGCTGGTCTGCAGAGTGACACAGAGAGAGAGAGAAGTTAAGGTCACTCAACAAGCGTTTCTAACAGTGGTCTGGTCTAGACCTGCTCTACCTGTAGATTATAGAGCGGTCTAGACCTGCTCTACCTGTAGATTATAGAGTGGTCTAGACCTGCTCTATCTGTAGATTATAGAGCGGTCTAGACCTGCTCTACCTGTAGATTATAGAGCGGTCTAGACCTGCTCTATCTGTAGATTATAGAGCGGTGTAGACCTGCTCTATCTGTAGATTATAGAGCGGCCTAGACCTGCTCTATCTGTAGATTATAGAGCGGTCTAGACCTGCTCTATCTGTAGATTATAGAGCGGTCTAGACTTGCTCTATCTGTAGATTATAGAGCGGTCTAGACCTGCTCTATCTGTAGATTATAGAGCGGTCTAGACCTGCTGTAAGGTGTCCTGAGATAACTTCTGTTAGGATCTGACAATATAAATAAATGTATTTGAATAAGGAGAAAAAGGCGGATGACAAACAAAGAGTGAAAGGTCTTGAGACAAGTCCAAGTCTAGAGTCCTTCGAGACACGTCTAGAGTCCTTCGAGACAAGTCTAGAGTCCTTCAAGACAAGTCTAGAGTCCTTCGAGACACGTCTAGAGTCCTTCGAGACAAGTCCAGAGTCCTTCGAGGCAAGTCCAAGTCTAGAGTCGTTTGAGACAAGTCTAGAGTCCTTCAAGATAAGTCCGGTCTTCCAAGACAAGTGGTAGTCTTGTGTCCTTCATGGCAAGTCCTAGTCTGTAAGGTGTCCTGAGATAACTCCTGCTAGGATCTGACACTATGAATAAAATGTTTCTGAATAGAAAGGAGGGAAATGCTGAGAAAGAAAAGTGACGGATGACATAAATAGAGTGAAAGGTCTCACCCGTGAGTACGGAGCGAGAGGAGGAAGAGGAGGATCGGGGGTGGAGCCAGAGACGCAGAGACGACAGGATGAAGGGATGAACAAGAGGAGGAGGATGAGAGTCCAAACCTGCGTCGTCGTTGCCGCTCGCAGTCTGCGGCTCCGTGTCCTGTGGGGGCGGAGCCTGCAGCAAGACTGGAATAGGCTGCGGTGCCGCGTCCTGTGGAGGCGGAGCCTGCAGCGAGACAGAGACTGGAATAGGCTGCGGCTCCACGTCCTGTGGGGGCGGAGTCAGCGGCGAGACAGAAACCGGCGGAGGCCGCGGAGACGGTGAGGACAGCGAGGCGAGGGAGAGCTTGTCGGGGAGCGGCCTGCTGCTGCCGGGGACCCGAGCCTGGAGGCCGCGGGGAGCCGAGTTAACGTGGTTACCCAGAGCCGAAGAGGCAGCGATTACGACAGGGATGACGGCAGCCTGCGGGGGCGTGGCCAGTGCGGCGTTGGAGGGAACCACGGCAACCAGAGGAAGAGACGGAGGTGGAGCGTCTTTGACCTGAGAGGAGGCGTCGAGCCTCGCTGCCGGGTCCTCATCGGGGTTGTTGAGGCCGTCGCCCACGGAGACGGAGCGCGACATCTTTGCCATGGAGCTGGCGGTGGGGCTCATGTAGGAGCGGGACGCCGCCGGGGGGGTGGAGGTGGTGGAAGACTTCCTCTGAGAGGAAAGAACAGACGGAGCGGTTTCCTGCAGGGGGGAGCGGGGGGAGGCGGGGCTGGGTCTCTGAAGGGGAAGGGTTGTGGACGGCGGGCGTCTCGGGGAGGAGGGGAGGGTGGTGGGACGCTGCAGGGGGAGAAGCAGCTGAGGGGGGGCCGCCGGGGAGAGGGAGGAGTCACCTGAGGGAGAGAGACAGGGTTAATGTCAGCTACATTTGGCCTTGTGTCCATATATATACATAAGTACATATATACATAAGTACATATATACATAAGTACATATATACATATGTGGACACAATCCGGTTGATCTAAAAGCCTCTTAAGTTCTGTACCCTTTTTGGTCTTACCTGTGTCCGTCAGCAGGTTCTGGACTGACTGAGCCTTGCGAAGTCCAGAGGAGGAGTTCAGATGGGAGGCAGCAGCTCGGGCCGCTGGGCCCAGGTTCCTCCTGGACTCAAGCGAGGTTTGGACCTTTTTCTTTAGGGGGGAGGGCCGGTGGGCCTGCTGGGCCTGCTGGGCTGCACCCTCCCCCTCTATTGGGCCACGCAGCCGATCCCAAACCTGCTCAGTTTGGTCCGGGTTCTGTTTGTGGGTTTGGTCCAGGCTCTGTTTGTGGATTTGGTCCAGGCTCTGTTTGTGGGTTTGGTCTGGGTTCTGTTTGTGGGTTTGGTCCAGGTTCTGTTTGTGGGTTTGGTCCGGGCTCTGTTTGTGGGTTTGGTCTGGTTTCCATGACACCCTGCTGTCCTGGTTCTGCTCCATCAGAGGCGGACCTCGGAGACCAGAGGACGGGCCTTCACCCCTCTCCTCCTCCACCTGTGGTCCGAGACGGGAGAGGAATCACAGTCCGGCTGGGGGGGGGGGAGAGAGAGATCATTTTCTTCATAAACAGGTACAACAAGGTTCTGGATAATCAATCAGATCTGTGTGATTTGATGTTTTACCTTCCAGCTGCATTCTGGGAGAGGAACCTGGACGAGATGCTGAGACTCTCGCTGGAGCTGTGAGACGCTTTGCTCGGACTCCCTGTCAACACACAGGTACATGTTTTAACCCTCCCGGGATCACTGAGTCCACCTGTTTCAACAGAAAACTCTGGACTCTGTTCCCTAACATGGTCAGCACGAAAAACAAGTCCAAGTCTAGAGTACTCTGAGGAAAGTCAAAGACAAGTCCGAGTCTGAAGTCCTTCAAAACAAGTCTAGAGTCCTTCAAGACAAGTCCTTCAAGAAAAGTCTAGAGTCCTTCAAGACAAGTCCAAGTCTAAAGTCCTTCAACACAAGTCCTTCAAGACAAGTCTAGAGTCCTTCAAGACAAGTCCAAGTCTAAAGTCAAGACAAGTCTAGAGTTCTTTGAGACAAGTCTAGAGTTCTTTGAGACAAGTCTTGAGTTCTTTGAGACAAGTCTTGAGTCCTTTGAGACAAGTCCAAGTCTAGAGTTCTTTGAGACAAGTCTAGAGTTCTTTGAGACAAGTCTTGAGTTCTTTGAGACAAGTCTTGAGTCCTTTGAGACAAGTCCAAGTCTAAAGTCCTTTGAGACAAGTCCAAGTCTAAAGTCCTTCAAGACAAGTCTAGAGTCCTTCAAGACAAGTCCAAGTCCAAAGTCCTTCAAGACAAGTCTAGAGTCCTCTGAGTCCAAGTCTAGAAAGCTTAAAGACTGCGTCTGTACCTGAGTCTGAGAGGTCGGCCAGTTTGACAAAGTGCTCCTTCAGGAACGCTTCCTGGTCTGGAGTCTGGGGGACGACCTGCGAGCCTCCGTCTCCTCCTCTTCCTCCTTCGTCTTCATCCTCCTCCATCTCCAACTCAGACGAGTTCCCATCCCCGCTGAGAGGCTCCGAGTCTGCCAGACGGGGAGAGAGACGGATTATAGGTTTCTGTCTGTCTGTCAGTCTGTCTGTCTGTCTGCCTGCCTGCCTGTCTGTCTGTCTGTCTGTCTGTCTGTCTGTCTGTCTGTCTGTCTGTCGGTCTGTCTCACCGTCCCCTGCAGGTCTGCCTGGACTGGACAGGCTGGAGCTGAACCCCAGAGAGCAGCCGCTGTCTGGACTCGGTTTGTCCTGACGTCCTCCAGCTGCGGGACACGCCTCCTTCACCTGGAACTCACTGATAGGAAGGGGCGGGGCTTATCAGGGTCACACAGAGACTCGCGGACGCATTCCCTGGAAGTCTGAGTCCAGATCCCCAGTTCAACCGGTCTCAAGTGGACTCACTGCAGACTTCCAGAGGGTCCTCTTCACTGACTGAATTACCCACAAATCATTGCAGTACAGACGTGACGGTTTTAAAACGAGGATGAAGTTACCTCCCTGCCAGGCTCAATCTGTCCTCCCATTGGTCGGGATACAGCACCACAGGCTCCCTGTCTGG
Organism: Percina caprodes; assembly: GCA_013375575.1. Lineage (NCBI taxonomy): Eukaryota > Metazoa > Chordata > Actinopteri > Perciformes > Percidae > Percina > Percina caprodes. The sequence continues at coordinate 411,153 of JABXJD010000326.1, forward strand.
GCTCCGATTGGGCAGATGGATGAATTCTGGCCTCTGATTGGCCTTTGCCTCGTCGTCCTCCGCCTGCACACAATCACACACCATCAACTCAGCCAATCACACACCGTGTGTGTGTGTGTGTGTGTGTGTGTGTGTGTGTCTGTCTGTCTGTCTGTGTGTGTCTCTGTGTGCGTGTGTGTGCGTGTGCATGTGCGCGTGTGCATGTGCGTGTGTGTGTGTTCTCACCCATGCAGTGTTGACCTGCAGACTGATGGTGCTCCCCAGCTCCTGATTGGTTCTGTGAAGCCCCGCCTCCTCACCTGGGTCCATCCACCTGGGGCTGACATCGAGGGGGCGGGGCTTCACCTGGGAGGACAGAAAGGTCAGAGGTCAGAAAGGTCAGAGGTCAGGTTAACTGTGTTTTCTTCACCCTTGTGTTCTGAAAATGAAGAATTATTTGCCTTTTCAGCTGTTTTCTTGACAGTTTTTGCTGTTTTTTGATGTGTTTACGGTGTTAGTACGCCTTCATATTCCTGCTAATGTACACAATCCGCTTTTTTTATCCTTTTTTGATGCTTTTTTAATGTTTTTTTACGCTTTCTCAACGCGTTTGAGATATTTTTTATCACTTTTTGATGTTCTCCAACACGTTGTTCCTTCCTCGCCACCAGTCTACCTCCTCATCACCAACGTCTCCTCCGGTTTACACCGGCTCCTTTTTCATGGTCAAGAAATCTCATTTATATGAAATTAATTTAATTTTTTAGTCTTTTGTCAACGTTTTTTGGGGAAATAAAACACCCAAAACTCAATAAAGTAGTGACTGGTCCTCTGGTCCTCCATCTGGAACCATCCGTAGACCATCTGGACCATCTGGAACCATCCGAGGAACATTTGGATCAAAGAATCCCAGATTTCTCATGGAGAAACTTTTTCGACGCGTTTGAGATACTTTTTTTTTTTTTAATCACTTTTTAGTGTTTTTTAAAATATTTTCTTCATTTTTGTCTACTGTACACATCACTAACACATATATATATATATATATATATATATATATATATCCTCGCTCTTTTGACGCTCTTTTATGTTTTTTCTACGCTTTTTAGAAACTTTTTTGACGCTTTTTCAAAACATTTTTGATGCGTTTGTGATACTTTTTCATCACTTGATAGAATCTCAAATTTCTGATGTAGAAACTTTTAAAAACGAGTCAAATTTGACCCGAGGACACCAGAAGGGTCCCAGAGGTTTGGGGGTGGTTTCTGTGTTCTGACCCCTTCTTGCTCCGCCTCGGTGTCAGGGCAGTACGAGTCCAGCAGCCTCAGGTCCAACATGGACTTCACCATCAGGACGCTGTCCCCCCCCG
>JABXJD010000326.1:415000-425000 GCA_013375575.1 Percina caprodes
GTGTGTGTGATGTAGATGTGTACTGTTACCTGTAGAGTGTGTGTGATGTAGATGTGTACTGTTACCTGTAGAGTGTGTGTGATGTAGATGTGTACTGTTACCTGTAGAGTGTGTGTGATGTAGATGTGTACTGTTACCTGTAGAGTGTGTGTGATGTAGATGTGTACTGTTACCTGTAGAGTGTGTGTGATGTAGATGTGAACTGTTACCTGTAGAGTGTGTGTGATGTAGATGTGTACTGTTACCTGTAGAGTGTGTGTGATGTAGATGTGAACTGTTACCTGTAGAGTGTGTGTGATGTAGATGTGAACTGTTACCTGTAGAGTGTGTGTGATGTAGATGTGAACTGTTACCTGTAGAGTGTGTGTGAGCTGTTACCTGTAGTGTGTGTGTGATGTAGTGTTAGATGTGAGCTGTGAGAGACGTACCTGTCTCCAGAAACGGTGTACAGGTGTCTGCAGTCACTGCTGAACTTCAGACCTGTTACTATCTCTGAGAGACACAGAAACACAGTCTGGTTACACATCCAGTACTCTCAGTCTGGATACACATCCAGTACTCTCAGTCTGGTTACACATCCAGTACTCTCAGTCTGGTTACACATCCAGTACTCTCAGTCTGGTTACACATCCAGTACTCTCAGTCTGGTTACACATCCAGTACTCTCAGTCTGGTTACACATCCAGTACTCTCAGTCTATATCATTCACATGAATTCTTCATTCACTGATGAGGAGGTCTGGAGATGCCTTCAAGGCACTAAACTTGCTTTAGAAAAAAGTTCAAGTTTGGGAACCAGAAGGTTTCTGGTTCAGTTCCACGGACGGAAAAAGTAAAAAAGTCATAGTTTGTTGAAAAAAAAGTCATAGTATAGTATGTCAATAAAAGGGAGGGCACAATATTTTTGATGGTGGGGAGACCAGCAGGAGGAAACCAGCACAACGTGGGGGAGAACATACAAACTCTACAGAGGAAGGACCCTAACCACCTGGGATCGAACCCTGAACCTTCTTGCTGTGAGACCACAGTGCTAACCATTGGGCCACCATGATAACACTGCTATGGCTTCGTGTTCTGTGGATAAAATATTCCAACAAATAAAAAGTCAACAAAAAAAAGTCATAGTATATAGTATGTCGAAAAAAGTAGAAAAAAGTCATAGTATAGTATGTCAAAAAAGTAATAATATAGTATGTCGAAAGAAGTCATAGTATAGTATGTCGAAAAAAAGTTATAGTATAGTATGTCAAAAAAAGTTATAGTATAGTATGTCGAAATTAAGTCATAGAATAGTATGTCGGAAAAAAAAGTCATAGTATAGTATGTCGGAAAAAAAAGTCATAGTATAGTATGTCGAAATTAAGTCATAGTATTGTATGTCGGAAAAAGTCTTAGTATAGTATGTTGAAAAAAGTCATAGTATAGTATGTCGAAAAAAAAGTCACAGTATAGTATGTCGAAAAAAAGTCATAGTATAGTATGTCAAAAAAAGTAAAAAGAAGTCATAGTATAGTATGTCGAAATTAAGTCAGTATAGTATGTCGAAATTAAGTCATAGTATAGTATGTCGAAAAAGTAATAATATAGTATAGTATGTCGAAAAAACTAAAAAAGTCATAGTATAGTATGTCAATAAAAGGGAGAGCACAATATTTTTGATGGTGGAGAGACCAGCAGGAGGAAACCAGCACAACGTGGGGGAGAACATACAAACTCTACAGAGGAAGGACCCTAACCACCTGGGATCGAACCCTGAACCTTCTTGCTGTGAGACCACAGTGCTAACCATTGGGCCACCATGATAACACTGCTATGGCTTCGTGTTCTGTGGATAAAATATTCCAACAAATAAAAAGTCAACAAAAAAAAGTCATAGTATATAGTATGTCAAAATTAAGTCATAGTATAGTATGTCGAAAAAAGTAGAAAAAAGTCATAGTATAGTATGTCAAAAAAGTAATAATATAGTATGTCGAAAGAAGTCATAGTATAGTATGTCGAAAAAAAGTTATAGTATAGTATGTCAAAAAAAGTCATAGTATAGTATGTCGGAAAAAAAAGTAAAAAAGTAATAATATAGTATGTCGAAAGAAGTCATAGTATAGTATGTCGAAAAAAAGTTATAGTATAGTATGTCAAAAAAAGTTATAGTATAGTATGTCGGAAAAAAAAGTCATAGTATAGTATGTCGGAAAAAAAAGTCATAGTATAGTATGTCGGAAAAAAAAGTCATAGTATAGTATGTCGAAATTAAGTCATAGTATTGTATGTCGGAAAAAAAAGTCATAGTATAGTATGTCGGAAAAAAAAGTCATAGTATAGTATGTCAAAAAAAGTAAAAAGAAGTCATAGTATAGTATGTCAAAATTAAGTCATAGTATAGTATGTCGAAATTAAGTCATAGTATAGTATGTCGAAATTAAGTCATAGTATAGTATGTCGAAAAAGTAATAATATAGTATAGTATGTCGAAAAAAGTAAAAGAGTCATAGTATAGTATGTTGAAATTAAGTCATAGTATAGTATGTCGAAAAAAGTCATAGTATAGTATGTCGAAAAAAGTCCAAAAGTCATAGTATAGTATGTCAAAAAAACTAAAAAAGTCATAGTATAGTATGTCGAAAAAAGTCCAAAAGTCATAGTATAGTATGTCAAAAAAACTAAAAAAGTCATAGTATAGTATGTCAATAAAAGGGAGAGCACAATATTTTTGATGGTGGGGAGACCAGCAGGAGGAAACCAGCACAACGTGGGGGAGGACATACAAACTCTACAGAGGAAGGACCCTAACCACCTGGGATCAAACCCTGAACCTTCTTGCTGTGAGACCACAGTGCTAACCATTGGGCCACCATGATAACACTGCTTTGTCTTCGTGTTCTGTGGATAAAATATTCCAACAAATAAAAAGTCAACAAAAAAAGTCATAGTATAGTATGTCAAAAAAGTAGAAAAAAAGTCATAGTATAGTATGTCAAAAAAGTAATAATATAGTATGTCGAAAGAAGTCATAGTATAGTATGTCGGAAAAAAAAGTAAAAAAGTAATAGTATAGTATGTCGAAATTAAGTCATAGTATAGTATGTCGAAAAAAAGTCATAGTATAGTATGTCAAAAAAAGTAAAAAGAAGTCATAGTATAGTATGTCAAAATTAAGTCATAGTATAGTATGTCGAAATTAAGTCAGTATAGTATGTCGAAATTAAGTCATAGTATAGTATGTCGAAAAAGTAATAATATAGTATAGTATGTCGAAAAAACTAAAAAAGTCATAGTATAGTATGTCAATAAAAGGGAGAGCACAATATTTTTGATGGTGGGGAGACCAGCAGGAGGAAACCAGCACAACGTGGGGGAGAACATACAAACTCTACAGAGGAAGGACCCTAACCACCTGGGATCAAACCCTGAACCTTCTTGCTGTGAGACCACAGTGCTAACCATTGGGCCACCATGATAACACTGCTATGGCTTCGTGTTCTGTGGATAAAATATTCCAACAAATAAAAAGTCAACAAAAAAAAGTCATAGTATATAGTATGTCAAAATTAAGTCATAGTATAGTATGTCGAAAAAAGTAGAAAAAAGTCATAGTATAGTATGTCAAAAAAGTAATAATATAGTATGTCGAAAGAAGTCATAGTATAGTATGTCGAAAAAAAGTTATAGTATAGTATGTCAAAAAAAGTTATAGTATAGTATGTCGGAAAAAAAAGTCATAGTATAGTATGTCGGAAAAAAAAGTCATAGTATAGTATGTCGGAAAAAAAAGTCATAGTATAGTATGTCGAAATTAAGTCATAGTATTGTATGTCGGAAAAAAAAGTCATAGTATAGTATGTCGGAAAAAAAAGTCATAGTATAGTATGTCAAAAAAAGTAAAAAGAAGTCATAGTATAGTATGTCAAAATTAAGTCATAGTATAGTATGTCGAAATTAAGTCATAGTATAGTATGTCGAAATTAAGTCATAGTATAGTATGTCGAAAAAGTAATAATATAGTATAGTATGTCGAAAAAAGTAAAAGAGTCATAGTATAGTATGTTGAAATTAAGTCATAGTATAGTATGTCGAAAAAAGTCCAAAAGTCATAGTATAGTATGTCAAAAAAACTAAAAAAGTCATAGTATAGTATGTCAATAAAAGGGAGAGCACAATATTTTTGATGGTGGGGAGACCAGCAGGAGGAAACCAGCACAACGTGGGGGAGAACATACAAACTCTACAGAGGAAGGACCCTAACCACCTGGGATCAAACCCTGAACCTTCTTGCTGTGAGACCGCAGTGCTAACCATTGGGCCACCATGATAACACTGCTTTGTCTTCGTGTTCTGTGGATAAAATATTCCAACAAATAAAAAGTCAACAAAAAAAGTCATAGTATAGTATGTCAAAAAAGTAGAAAAAAAGTCATAGTATAGTATGTCAAAAAAGTCATAGTATAGTATGTCGAAAGAAGTCATAGTATAGTATGTCGGAAAAAAAAGTAAAAAAGTAATAGTATAGTATGTCGAAATTAAGTCATAGTATAGTATGTCGGAAAAAAAAGTCATAGTATAGTATGTTGAAAAAAGTCATAGTATAGTATGTCAAAAAAAAAGTCACAGTATAGTATGTCGAAAAAAAGTCATAGTATAGTATGTCAAAATTAAGTCATAGTATAGTATGTCGAAATTAAGTCATAGTATAGTATGTCGAAATTAAGTGATAGTATAGTATGTCGAAAAAGTAATAATATAGTATAGTATGTCGAAAAAAGTAAAAGAGTCATAGAATAGTATGTCGAAATTAAGTCATAGTATAGTATGTCGAAAAAAGTAAAAAAGTCATATTATAGAATGTCAAAAAAACTAAAAAAGTCATAGTATAGTATGTCAATAAAAGGGAGAGCACAATATTTTTGATGGTGGGGAGACCAGCAGGAGGAAACCAGCACAACGTGGGGGAGAACATACAAACTCTACAGAGGAAGGACCCTAACCACCTGGGATCGAACCCTGAACCTTCTTGCTGTGAGACCACAGTGCTAACCATTGGGCCACCATGATAACACTGCTATGGCTTCGTGTTCTGTGGATAAAATATTCCAACAAATAAAAAGTCAACAAAAAAAAGTCATAGTATATAGTATGTCGAAAAAAGTAGAAAAAAGTCATAGTATAGTATGTAAAAAAAGTAATAATATAGTATGTCGAAAGAAGTCATAGTATAGTATGTCGAAAAAAAGTTATAGTATAGTATGTCGAAATTAAGTCATAGAATAGTATGTCGGAAAAAAAAGTCATAGTATAGTATGTCGGAAAAAAAAGTCATAGTATAGTATGTCGGAAAAAAAAGTCATAGTATAGTATGTCGAAATTAAGTCATAGTATTGTATGTCGGAAAAAAAAGTCATAGTATAGTATGTCGGAAAAAAAAGTCATAGTATAGTATGTCGAAATTAAGTCATAGTATTGTATGTCGGAAAAAGTCTTAGTATAGTATGTTGAAAAAAGTCATAGTATAGTATGTCGAAAAAAAAGTCACAGTATAGTATGTCGAAAAAAAGTCATAGTATAGTATGTCAAAAAAAGTAAAAAGAAGTCATAGTATAGTATGTCAAAATTAAGTCATAGTATAGTATGTCGAAATTAAGTCAGTATAGTATGTCGAAATTAAGTCATAGTATAGTATGTCGAAAAAGTAATAATATAGTATAGTATGTCGAAAAAACTAAAAAAGTCATAGTATAGTATGTCAATAAAAGGGAGGGCACAATATTTTTGATGGTGGGGAGACCAGCAGGAGGAAACCAGCACAACGTGGGGGAGAACATACAAACTCTACAGAGGAAGGACCCTAACCACCTGGGATCAAACCCTGAACCTTCTTGCTGTGAGACCACAGTGCTAACCATTGGGCCACCATGATAACACTGCTATGGCTTCGTGTTCTGTGGATAAAATATTCCAACAAATAAAAAGTCAACAAAAAAAAGTCATAGTATATAGTATGTCGAAAAAAGTAGAAAAAAGTCATAGTATAGTATGTCAAAAAAGTAATAATATAGTATGTCGAAAGAAGTCATAGTATAGTATGTCGAAAAAAAGTTATAGTATAGTATGTCAAAAAAAGTCATAGTATAGTATGTCAAAATTAAGTCATAGTATAGTATGTCGAAAAAAAGTCATAGTATAGTATGTCGAAAAAATAGAAAAAAGTCATAGCATATTATGTCGAAAAAAAGTCATAGTATAGTATGTTGAAAAAAGTAGAAAAAAGTCATAGTATAGTATGTTGAAAAAAGTCATAGTATAGTATGTTGAAAAAGGTAGAAAAAAGACATAGTATAGTATGTCAAAATTAAGTCATAGCATATTATGTCGAAAAAAAGTCATAGTATAGTATGTCGAAAAAAAAGTCATAGTATAGTATGTCAAAAAAAGTAGAAAAAAGTCATAGTATACTATGTTGAAAAAAGTCATAGTATAGTATGTCGAAAAAGGTAGAAAAAAGACATAGTATAGTATGTCGAAAAAAAGTCAGAATATGTTGAAAAAAGTCATAGTATAGTATGTCGAAAAAAGTCATAGTATAGTATGTCAAAATTAAGTCATAGTATAGTATGTCGAAAAAGTAATAATATAGTATGTTGAAAAAAGTCTTAGTATTGTATGTTGAAAAAAGTCATAGTATAGTATGTCAAAAAAAGTCATAGTATAGTATGTCGAAAAAAAAAGTCATAGTATAGTATGTCGAAATTAAGTCATAGTATAGTATGTCGAAAAAGTAATAATATAGTATAGTATGTCAAAAAAAGTAAGAGTCATAGAATAGTATGTCGAAAAAAGTAGAAAAAAGTCATAGTATAGTATGTCGAAAAAAGTAGAAAAAAGTCATAGTATAGTATGTCGAAAAAAGTAGAAAAAAGTCATAGTATAGTATGTCGAAAAAGTAATAATATAGTATGTCGAAAAAAGTAGAAAAAAGTCATAGTATAGTATGTCAAAATTAAGTCATAATATAGTATGTCGAAAAAAGTCATAGTATAGTATGTCGAAAAAAGTAAAAATAAGTCATAGTATAGTATGTCAAAATTAAGTTATAGTATAGTATGTCGAAAAAAGTCATAGTATAGTATGTCGGAAAACAACGTCATAGTATAGTATGTCAAAAAAAGTAAATAAGTCATAGTATAGTATGTCGAAATTAAGTCATAGTATAGTATGTTGAAAAAAAAGTCATAGTATAGTATGTCGAAAAAGTAAAAAAGTCATATTATAGTATGTCAAAAAAACTAAAAAAGTCATAGTATAGTATGTCAATAAAAGGGAGAGCACAATATTTTTGATGGTGGGGAGACCAGCAGGAGGAAACCAGCACAACGTGGGGGAGAACATACAAACTCTACAGAGGAAGGACCCTAACCACCTGGGATCAAACCCTGAACCTTCTTGCTGTGAGACCACAGTGCTAACCATTGGGCCACCATGATAACACTGCTATGGCTTCGTGTTCTGTGGATAAAATATTCCAACAAATAAAAAGTCAACAAAAAAAAGTCATAGTATATAGTATGTCGAAAAAAGTAGAAAAAAGTCATAGTATAGTATGTCAAAATTAAGTCATAGTATAGTATGTCGAAAAAAGTCATAGTATATAGTATGTCAAAATTAAGTCATAGTATAGTATGTCGAAAAAATAGAAAAAAGTCATAGTATACTATGTTGAAAAAAGTCATAGTATAGTATGTCGAAAAAGGTAGAAAAAAGACAGTATACTATGTCGAAAAAAGTCATAGTATAGTATGTCGAAAAAGGTAGAAAAAAGACAGTATAGTATGTCGAAAAAAAGTCAGAATATGTTGAAAAAAGTCATAGTATAGTATGTCGAAAAAAGTAGAAAAAAGTCATAGTATAGTACGTCAAAATTAAGTCATAGTATAGTATGTCGAAAAAGTAATAATATAGTATGTTGAAAAAAGTCTTAGTATTGTATGTTGAAAAAAGTCAAAGTATAGTATGTCAAAAAAAGTCATAGTATAGTATGTCGAAATTAAGTCATAGTATAGTATGTCGAAAAAGTAATAATATAGTATAGTATGTCAAAAAAAGTAAAAGAGTCATAGAATAGTATGTCGAAATTAAGTCATAGTATAGTATGTCGAAAAAGTAATAATATAGTATAGTATGTCAAAAAAAGTAAAAGAGTCATAGAATAGTATGTCGAAATTAAGTCATAGTATAGTATGTCGAAAAAAAGTCAGAATATGTTGAAAAAAGTCATAGTATAGTATGTCAAAAAAAGTAAAAGAGTCATAGTATAGTATGTCGAAAAAAGTCGAAAAATGTCATAGTATAGTATGTCGAAAAAAAAGTCATAGTATAGTATGTCGAAAAAAAAAGTAAATAAGTCATAGTATAGTATGTCGAAAAAAAAGTCATAGTATAGTATGTCGGAAAAAAAAGTAAAAAAGTCATAGTATAGTATGTCGAAAAAAAAGTCATAGTATAGTATGTCGGAAAAAAAAGTAAAAAAGTCATAGTATAGTATGTCGCAATTAAGTCATAGTATAGTATGTTGAAAAAAGTAGAAAAAATAAAAATATTGGGATAGATTCATACAGACAGAGAGAATGTCATATATAAATACTGGTATATAATATAGTATTATATAGGAGTATTTATATATAAATATATAAATAATACTATCCATCCACTGACCTGAGTGGCCAAAAATGGCCGCCACACACTCTCCGGAGTAGAAGTCAAAGATGCTGACGTTCTTATCAGAGCAGGAAGTGGCGATGTAGAGGCCTGACGGGTCGATCTGCACCTGAAATAGAATAATAATATAATATAATATAATATATTATATTAGAATATTACACACTCTCTCTGTGTGTGTGTGTCTCTGTGTGTGTGTCTCTCTGTCTGTGTGTGTGTGTGTCTCTGTGTGTGTGTGTGTCTCTGTGTGTGTGTGTGTGTGTGTCTCTCTCTGTGTGTGTGTGTGTGTGTGTGTGTGTGTGTGTCTCTCTCTCTGTGTGTGTGTATCTCTCTCTGTGTGTGTGTCTCTCTCTGTGTGTGTGTGTGTGTGTGTGTGTGTGTGTCTCTGTGTGTGTGTGTGTGTGTGTGTGTCTCTCTGTGTGTGTGTGTGTGTGTGTGTGTGTGTGTGTCTCTCTGTGTGTGTGTGTGTGTGTGTGTGTGTCTCTCTGTGTGTGTGTGTGTGTGTGTGTGTGTCTCTCTCTGTGTGTGTGTGTGTGTGTGTGTGTCTCTCTCTGTGTGTGTGTGTGTGTGTGTGTGTGTGTGTGTGTGTGTCTCTCTCTGTGTGTGTGTGTGTGTGTGTGTGTGTGTGTCTCTCTCTCTGTGTGTGTGTGTGTCTCTGTGTGTGTGTGTGTGTGTGTATGTCTCTCTCTGAGTGTGTGTGTGTCTCTCTGTGTGTGTGTGTGTGTCTCTCTCTCTGTGTGTGTGTGTGTCTCTGTTTGTGTGTGTGTGTGTGTATGTCTCTCTCTCAGTGTGTGTGTCTCTGTGTGTGTGTGTGTGTGTGTCTCTCTCTCTCTGTGTGTGTGTGTGTGTGTGTGTTTGTGTGTGTGTCTCTCTCTGTGTGTGTGTCTCTCTGTGTGTGTGTGTGTGTGTTTGTGTGTGTCTCTCTCTCTGTGTGTGTGTGTGTGTGTTTGTGTGTGTGTGTACCTTAATAAGAGTCCCGTCCTCTCCCTGAGAGCCTTTATACATCTTCTTCTGCTTCCCGTTGCTGATGTTAAAGATCCTGCAGGAAATATAATATATAATAATATATAATATGTAATATAATATAATATATAGGCTGCTACACCCTGCTGTGCCCTGCTACATCCTGCTACACCCTGCTGTGCCCTGCTACATCCTGCTACGTCCTGCTGTGCCCTGCTACATCCTGCTACACCCTGCTGTGCCCTGCTACATCCTGCTACATCCTGCTACGTCCTGCTACGTCCTGCTACGTCCTGCTGGGCCTTGTAATGCCGCACAGTGCCCTGCTAAGC
>JABXJD010000326.1:447500-450000 GCA_013375575.1 Percina caprodes
CACACACAGTTATATATTTTCCTTCTAATACGTTATTCTTATTCAACTAAATAAAAAACATGTTTAAAATCAGACGCACACACACACACACACACAACCTGTGTGTGTCCTTAGACTCTTGTTTGTTGCCTGTGTGTGTGTGTGTGTATGTATATGTCTGTCTGTCTGTCTGTCTCTGTGTGTGTGTGTGTGTGTGTGTGTGTATGTATATGTCTGTCTGTCTGTCTGTCTCTGTGTGTGTGTGTGTGTGTGTGTGTGTGTGTGTGTGTGTGTGTGTGTGTGTGTGTGTGATGTCAGCTGGCCGTGTGTCCTCTCAGTCCCAGAGGAACGAGCCTCGGCATCGGCCTCCAGGCGACTCCCCCTCCTCCCACCCCCCCCCCTCCTCTCACTGCCCCCCCTCCTCCCACTCCCCCCCCTTCCGCCGCTTCATCGCTGCTGGCGGGCTTCGCCGCCGCCTTGGCTCCGCCCACTTTCATCTGCAGCAGAGGGGGCGGAGCCAGCACGGAGCCTTTAGCACCAAGTCCAGGCTGCGGTGCGTTCGCTGTCTCCTCCGTGGTGTCGTAAAGCGCGGCGTCATCAGAGTCCGAGTCCAGCTGCAGCAGCCAGGGGCTGTGGGCGGCGCCCGGCTCGTTGGCTCCGCCCCCCGCTGCACCGTCACCGCCATCCTCAGACAACGGCAGCTTCACCGCTGACTGGGGGGGGGGGGGAATCAGAACGCTATGTTGTCATAACGATTAGACAACTACAAACGCGCACGCGCACACACACACACACACACCCCCCCCCCCCCACTGGGCCAACCCGGCCACCTGCTTCTTTATGTTATATATTTATTTATTACCTGCGACGTGACCGCGGCGCCGGTCGCCGTGGCAACGTTGTGCTGGTTGAGGAAGACGATCTCGTTGAGGAGCGAGGTCAGACTCTCGTCGTCTCCGGTCTCCTCCGGCGGCGAGATCTCTGGGGGCGGGACTTCCTGCTGCTGGGGGCGGGGCCTGAGTACCCGTGGGTGGAGTACTTGTTCCTGACTTTGTTGTTGTTGTTGTGTAGCTGAGGGTTGTGTAGCTGAAGGTTGTAGTATTTGTTGTGTAGCTGAAGGTTGTAGTACTTGTTGTGTAGCTGAAGGTTGTAGTATTTGTTGTGTAGCTGAAGGTTGTAGTACTTGTTGTGTAGCTGAGGGTTGTGTAGCTGAGGGTTGTAGTACTTGTTGTGTAGCTGAGGGTTGTAGTATTTGTTGTGTAGCTGAGGGTTGTGTAGCTGAGGGTTGTAGTACTTGTTGTGTAGCTGAGGGTTGTAGTATTTGTTGTGTAGCTGAAGGTTGTAGTACTTGTGTAGCTGAGGGTTGTAGTATTTGTTGTGTAGCTGAGGGTTGTGTAGCTGAGGGTTGTAGTACTTGTTGTGTAGCTGAGAGTTGTGTAGCTGAGGGTTGTAGTACTTGTTGTGTAGCTGAGGGTTGTGTAGCTGAGGGTTGTAGTACTTGTTGTGTAGCTGAGGGTTGTAGTATTTGTTGTGTAGCTGAGGGTTGTGTAGCTGAGGGTTGTAGTACTTGTTGTGTAGCTGAGGGTTGTAGTACTTGTGTAGCTGAGGGTTGTAGTACTTGTTGTGTAGCTGAGGGTTGTGTAGCTGAGGGTTGTAGTACTTGTTGTGTAGCTGAGGGTTGTAGTATTTGTTGTGTAGCTGAGGGTTGTAGTATTTGTTGTGTAGCTGAGGGTTGTAGTATAAGCAGGTTGCTGAGGTCTGCGGCTGTGAACGATAAAAACAGAAAAACACACTATGCTTGTTACACACACAGGGACACACACTATGCTTGTTACACACACAGGGACACACACTATGCTTGCTACACACACAGGGACACACTATGCTTGCTACACACACAGGGACGCACACTATGCTTGTTACACACACAGGGACGCACACTATGCTACACACAGGGACGCACACTATGCTTGTTACACACAGGGACGCACACTATGCTTGTTACACACAGGGACGCACACTATGCTTGTTACACACACAGGGACACACACTATGCTTGCTACACACACAGGGACACACACTATGCTTGCTACACACACAGGGACACACTATGCTTGTTACATACACAGGGACACACTATGCTTGCTACACACACACAGGGACGCACACTATGCTTGTTACACACACAGGGACGCACACTATGCTTGCTACACACACAGGGACGCACACTATGCTTGCTACACACACAGGGACACACACTATGCTTGTTACACACTATGCTTGCTACACACACAGGGACACACTATGCTTGCTACACACACAGGGACACACTATGCTTGCTACACACACAGGGACGCACACTATGATTGTTACACACACAGGGACGCACACTATGCTACACACAGGGACGCACACTATGCTTGTTACACACAGGGACGCACACTATGCTTGTTACACACACAGGGACACACACTATGCTTGCTACACACACAGGGACACACTATGCTTGCTACACACACAG
>JABXJD010000326.1:455000-460000 GCA_013375575.1 Percina caprodes
ACCTAAATGCAAAAAAAAGTAAATGCACCATTTTGTAGTTTCCTTTTAATACGCCTACAATGTAACGCAATTAAAAAATAACTACACGACCCAGCCGTCCCAGAAGCCATCAGTGCTTTTTGTCACGGCTTACCGCCGTAATTCAAAGAGCAGTGATGGAGGGAGCTAACAGCCGCGGAGGAGTCGATGTGGCAAAAAATGATTTACAGCGCAAAGTCAGAAGTAATGACGAGTCTATTAAGTTAACAGAACTGGTCGGAAAGTCTGAAATATTAATTAAGTTTATGAGAGTAGAATGTGACGGTGATAGCACGATGTACGCTGCTTGTAAGACATGCTTAGTCTTAGTCAAGTGACGAGGGACGAGCGGTCTGAAGAGGCACACTTGCAAGGCAAATTCGGGAAAGAATCAGCCGAGCATCGCTTCAATGAGCAGATTAAATCAAATTCTATGTATTAACTAAACACTAATTGAAGAAAAAAATAAATGGGAGCGGTACAGGAGCGTGAGTCAGTTTAAACAGGAGCGGGATGGGATGGGATTAGTTTTTAAACTTTGGTCTGGGAGTGGGACGGGACAAGATTTCTTTCTATGGGAGTGGGACGGGACAGGAGTGAAAATCCACTCCCGTGTCATCCTCTAATGGGTGGGTGGATGATGGAGGAGTCAGACCTTCTTCAGCGTGCAGATCTTCGTCGTCCTCTCTTCTCTCAGCCCGACTTCTCTCTTCAGAGCGTCAAACAGCTGCTGTAGCTTCCCCCGCCGCTGCTTCTCCAGCGCGTTGTGAAGGTAACGCTACACACACACACACACACACACACACACACACACACACACACACACACACACACACACACACACACACACACACACACACACACACACACACACACACACACACACACACACACAGTTATTTCATCATCTTTGTTTTCATTTAAAACAATGTACAAACATCATTTTTAATAACATTATAATATTGCTATTATGGAGGAAACTCAAAGATTTTCAGAGTGAAAGTTGGACTATTATGAGAATCCTGCGGTCTGGGATCGCTCTGTTACCGACGGATATTCCGCGAATGTCCCTCTCTTTGGCCGGATGTCCGTCCCCAGTCTCTGTGATGGCGTTCTAACCTCCGTCCCCGTCCTCTGTCTCTGTGATGGCGTTCTAACCTCCGTCCCCGTCCTCTGTCTCTGTGATGGCGTTCTAACCTCCGTCCCCGTCCTCTGTCTCTGTGATGGCGTTCTAACCTCCGTCCCCGTCCTCTGTCTCTGTGATGGCGTTCTAACCTCCGTCCCCGTCCTCTGTCTCTGTGATGGCATCCTAACCTCTGTCCCCGTCCTAAAACTTCTGAACGTACACGTGTCCCACTTCCTTCTTGAGACTATTTAGCAGCGACTCTGTCCGGGGCTTAGCCCCCCCCACAATGATTGCGATTGGTTTAAGCAGATACAAGTAGACCTCCCTATTGTACTAAGGCGGGCCCTGGCGTTTCCATCTCTACTAGCCCGGAAGCTGATCTTGCTCAACAGGAGCCCCCCCGCGGATTAAAGAGGAGCTCGACAATTTAAAGGTGGAGAAGCTTTAATCTTCTGCTTTAGCCAGGAGAGAGTGTCAATGGCAGCAAAATAGTGGGAAACCCCCAAAACATCTGACCCAGAATGAGGAAGAAAGCTAGGAAATCACTGCAGATAGTACACCCCCTCTTTCCTGAAGTCTGGGGGGCTCTTCAGAGTGCTTCTGGCAAAAAGTGTTTAAAAAAAATAAAAAATAAATTAAATTTAAAATTAAATTAAATATTATTAAATTATTATTTAATAATACATTATTTCATTATTATATTATTAAATTAAAATTTAAAAATATAAAATCAGTGTCCTCAACCAAATCAAGTGACAATCAAACTGAATCAAACTATTTTAATACATTTAAGTATATGCATTCTTTATTCTTCGTTTTATTTATTTAATGTGGGGGGGGGGGTCTCACCCCTAGACCTTACCACTTGGTTTCAAGGGCCAAAGGTAAGGGGTAAGGGCCAAGGGTAAGGGGTAAGCCCCCAGCCCCCCTTTTGTTTATGCTCCTCTCTATCTCTCTTAATTTCTCTATCTTTTGCTGTGTGTGTGTCAGTGTGCCTGGGTCTGTGTTGTGTCCTCTGCAGAGCTGTGGAGGAGGGTCTGGACAGGAGAGACTACCAGGACGTATTCTGGCCCTGATGAAGGTCTGAAGGTCTCCAGGCCTCAACGCCTCGCACTCTTTATTTATGAACAACACTGAGACATAGGAACGCGTCCCAGGGCACAAAATCCCAGAGAGGAAAAACGGGAGGGAGACATGACAACAACACAAACAGACACACACACACACACACACACACACACACAGACAGACAGACAGACACATACTCACACACACACACACACACACACACACACAGACAGACAGACAGACAGACAGACAGACAGACAGACAGACAGACAGACAGACAGACACACACACACACACACACACACACACACACACACACAGAGACAGACAGACAGACACATACTCACACACAGACAGACAGACAGACAGACAGACAGACACACACACACACACACACACAGAGACAGACAGACAGACAGACAGACAGACAGACAGACACAGACAGACACATACTCACACACACACAGACAGACAGACAGACACACACAGACAGACACATACTCACACACACACACAGACAGACAGACAGACAGACAGACAGACACACACACAGAGACAGACAGACAGACACATACTCACACACAGACAGACAGACAGACAGACAGACAGACAGACAGACAGACAGACAGAGGACTTTAACTTCCTCTTACTTGGTTGTCTACATTCGTCTCTTTGTCTTCGTCTCCGTCCAGTTCGTCTCCGAAGTCGGACGAGTTGTCAGTCTCGCTGCTCGACCCGTGCAGCTCCACCACACCTGCCGTCTCCGCGGCAACCAGCTCCATCTCATCATCCACGCAGATAATGTCCAGGTCCACCAGGTTGTACGCAGGCTCCGCCCCTGGCGCCGCCCCCGGCTCCAACCCTGCAGGCTCCGCCCCTGCAGGCGCTGTCCCTGCAGGCGCCGTCCCTGCAGGCCCCACCCCTACTGACTCCGCGGCGGGTTTCTGACGCCCAATCGCAGACGGGGGCGGAGCCAGAGCCACCGCCACCGTTTTGACGCCGAGCTCCGCCCCCCGGCCCGCGGAGGGTTTGAGGGAGATGAGGTTCAGCGGCGCGCCGGCGACGGGTTGAGGGGGTGCAATGATGACGGGGGCGGGTGCAACAATGATGGGGGTGGGTGGGGCAGGTGCAGCGATGATGGGGGGGTGTTGCAGCGGCGCCGGCGTCTTGGGGGGAACTCTGGGACAGGTCACGGTGATTGGTTCCTGGCTGGAGTCAGAGGGAAGGATTTTAAAGGTGCACGTCCCCTTCGAAGACAGGAAGCCGGCAGCGGGGGGCAGCGGGGCGACCAGGGGGGACACGGAGGAGCCGGACAGGGAGGGGGGGGTTACCACGGTTACGCGACTTGGAGCCGTTTGGTTGCTTGGAGTCTGAATGGAAGCGGGGAGGACTGAGAGAGGAGAGGATCATTAATACATTTAATTATTAAGAAATTCATTAAAAGTCATAAAAACTCATTTTAAAATATTAAAAAAATATATTAAAATAAATAATGTAAATTGACAATTTAAAAAACATTAAAATAAAAATTACAAGTATTTAAAATAAATCAAAGTGATAAGACAAGAAATTTTCAAAATAAAAGAAATATGCAGAAAATAAATCAAAATTGTTAATTTAAAATTCATTAAAATCTCAGAAGGAATCACTGCACATGGGGGGGGGGGCACTGGTACTGTAACATGTTAAGAGGATAAAAAACAAATTTAATAACCCCTGTGTTGTCCTCCCGGGTAAAAAAAGATTAATACTTTTATTTATTTTTTAATTAATGTTCTCCACTAATTGATTAAAGTCCCCTGTGAGACGGACCTCTGTGATTGGTCGGCTCGGCGTGGACTGGTCTCAGCTGGTTGATGGGGATCAGCTGGACCAGTTTCCCGTCCGGTTTGCGGTAAAACTGGGCGCCGGACGCCGTCTGCACCGGCTGCAGCACCATGGTCCGGAAGGCGGGGTCCCGGGGGGCTGGGTGGGGGCCCCGGGGAACTGACGCATCAACACCTTAGAGGTTTTGGGGGCTGGGTGGGGGCCTCGGGGAACTGACGCATCAACACCTTAGAGGTTTTGGGGGGCGGAGTCACCGGAGGAGAGTCTGAAACACAGAAAACAGAGTTAGTTCATAGTGGTGCTCAACATGAGGGACCCGGCCCGTCTCAGGGTCACGAGAGAGAGAGAGAGCGAGAGTGTGTGTGAGTGAGTGAGTGAGTGTGTGTGTGTGTGTGTCTCTGTGTATGTGTGAGAGTGTGTTACTGTGTGTGTTAACACATTAAACAAACACACACACACACACACACACACACACACACACACACACACACACACACACACACACACACACCTTTCTGTAGTTTCTGTCGTACTGTCGAAGGCTGGAAGTAAAATTACTCGCATTACTGCAATAAAGTAGTTTTTGGTGTACTTTTACTTTAAAGATTTTCATGAAGAGGAGCGATACCTTTAAGTTGGGGGGGGGCCGCAGGACTGGAGGGTACCACCCTGATGTGACTCTTCCCTCCCCCCAGAGCCGGGTACAGCCTCACTGTGATCAGGCGGGGTCCCGCCCCCTCAGGGTCGTCACCTGCTGAACTCTCAGAGCTCGCAGCTGATTGGTCGAGCTTCACAGCTGCCGGGGGGAGCACTGCAAAACACACACATTAGACACAGAAACACACACACACACACACACACGAAAGTTGTAAAAGAGGCGTCTGTTCACCTGTGGGGGAGGTTGGGAGGGCGAGCACAGTGACGGCCGGAGGTTTGGGTGGGGGGGCGGTGGTGGACGGAG
>JABXJD010000326.1:465000-487500 GCA_013375575.1 Percina caprodes
ATAAAGTTTTGGGGGGGGGGTTACTTACCGTAGGCCATCTTCATCCTCCTCTTCCTCTTCCTGCTGGGGGGCCCAGGGGGCTCGGGGGGGCTGGAGTCCGACCCGTCCAGGTTCTTCAGCAGCACCACCTTCTGTTTGAGGCAGCTGCAGCCAAACATGCAGGAGGGGCGCCCGCAGTGCCCCCCCCGGCACACGGGGGGGGCCAGAGACGGGCACACGCAGCCCAGCCGGCACCACGCCCTCAGGCAGGGGGGGGCCTGTCTGCCCGCCAGCTGGATCGGTGCTGTCGGGTTCTCCGAGACAAAACCCTGGGGGGGGGACAGAGAGAGAGAGAATATGTGTAGTATACAGCTGTAGACATGACATCATCATACAGGGACAGTTGTAGTTTTCTTTGAATGGATCTCCTGTGGTCGTTACCTTGAGCGTGAAGAGCGAGGTCAGAGCGACGGCGGCCCTCTCCTCGGTGACGCAGGTTCGATGCCGCCCCTCCCACAGGGCGCCGTCCTCCAGGTCCTTCTGCCTCAGCAGGGCGCGGGTCATCAGCGGCGCGCCGGGCTTCCTGCCGCCGTCATCGAGCTCCGAGTCCGACTCCAGCGGGGGCATGTCGGCGGAGATGCCGGGTGGTGTTGCCGGTGACCCCAGGGGGCTCAGGGTCCGGGACGAGGTCTTGGGTTTCTTCTTCTTGAGTTTTGGAGACGGCGGTAGCGGTTCTGTGTGGTGGAACCGGACCTTAAAGGGTTTCTTTGGTTTCTTACTCTCAGTGACGGGTTGGGATAGCTCCGCTGGCACCGGGACCGCCGGGACCGGGACCGCCGGGACCGGGATTGCCAGGATCGGGACCGCCGGGTGGGGTTCAGCCGGCATTGGACCCGGACCAGGACCTTTGGGTTTCGGACCCTTCTGCCTCATGTTCTCCTTCCTGGATGCCGGGCGGCAAAGAGGAATCCATTAGTTGTCAGTTATTGTTATGTTCTGTTATTATATATAATTATGAATATAATATATATTATATATATAATAATAATAATAATATTCTGTAATATCAACATAGTAAAAATGGACCTACTTAACGAAGTTGGTTCACTGCTAGCTTAGCTACAAGTTAGCATCAAACACAACAAAGGCTGTCAGCTGAATGCACTCGACTCACACCTGGTCTCGACTCACACCTGGTCTCGACTCACACCTGGTCTCGACTCACACCTGGTCTCGACTCACATTGGGGAATTGACACCCATAATCAAACAAATCAATCTTAAAGATTGAAAACGTTACAATAACAACCCTTGTTCCGTCTTTTTTGGGACATTTTTGTCCCTTTTCACATTAATGGCCTGTTATACTGGGCCTACCTGGCTGCCTTCCGGTCCCTGGGGGGCGGTTTGGGTCTCTTGGAGGGGGGGATGAACCCAGAGATGAGGTCTGATGTAGGTGAGCTCTGCTTCTTCAAGACGCTGTCCAGCGTCCGGACGTAGCTGGTGCTGCGCGTGGGCAGCTGGTACACCAGCGGCTCCACCATAGAAGAAGAGAAGCTGGCGGCGCGCTCGTCGATCAGCTTCCCCTCGTTCTCCAGGTACTCGTCCAACATGTCGCTGCAGAACGCAGACAGGTTCTTCTTCTGCACGTCGGACCCTACGGGACAGATGTTCAGCATCAGTCAGGAGATATGCTGCTCTGTACATGCTAAAAGTAGTGATTATTTACATGGAGTCTGGTGGAGATATGCTGCTCTATACACGCTAAAAGTAGTGATTATTTACATGGAGTCTGGTGGAGATATGCTGCTCTATACACGCTAAAAGTAGTGATTATTTACATGGAGTCTGGTGGAGATATGCTGCTCTGTACACACTAAAAGTAGTGATTATTTACATGGAGTCTGGTGGAGATATGCTGCTCTATACACACTAAAAGTAGTGATTATTTACATGGAGTCTGGTGGAGATATGCTGCTCTATACACGCTAAAAGTAGTGATTATTTACATGGAGTCTGGTGGAGATATGCTGCTCTATACACGCTAAAAGTAGTGATTATTTACATGGAGTCTGGTGGAGATATGCTGCTCTATACACACTAAAAGTAGTGATTATTTACATGGAGTCTGGTGGAGATATGTTGCTCTATACACGCTAAAAGTAGTGATTATTTACATGGAGTCTGGTGGAGATATGCTGCTCTATACACGCTAAAAGTAGTGATTATTTACATGGAGTCTGGTGGAGATATGCTGCTCTATACACACTAAAAGTAGTGATTATTTACATGGAGTCTGGTGGAGATATGCTGCTCTATACACACTAAAAGTAGTGATTATTTACATGGAGTCTGGTGGAGATATGCTGCTCTATACACGCTAAAAGTAGTGATTATTTACATGGAGTCTGGTGGGTTTGGTGATGGTGATTTCTGTTTCATGTTAAACTAAAAGGATCTTACTCTTTAACTAAAAGGTCTATCTCTGTAGGGATCCATCCCATAATGATGTCATACACTTAATAATCTGAGTCTGTCAGTCTTTTCCTGATTTAAAATGCTGTGAAGCACCTTCAGGTTTGGTTGGTGTTGGCGTCGGAGTGGGCGGAGCCTCAGATGGAGTGAATTTCTCTCTCCAACCTTTAATCTGAGTCACATCGGTTGTTTTTCCCGTTCTGGACACGAACGCTGCAGAAACACCTGCAGACAGACAAACAGATCTCAGCAGTCCACATCACATTACTTCATAAATAAGAACTTAACATGGGTTTACTGCTCGTTTCCCTGGAAACGGATATAACGTAGTCGGCATTACTGTAAAAACAGAACATAACCGGAGAAATCTCCACTCTAGTATATGATATAACAATCTATGTGTTCCCACCCCTGCTAGTCGGTGCTATATATTCACCCTGTGGCGGCGGCGGCAGCAGGTCGGGGGTCAGCGGCTCCAGAGAGACCCCGGGGGGGGGGATGGGCAGGCGGACCCCCAGGTACTGCAGGTCGATGGCCAGAGTCGGATCCAACAGGTTCATCTTCAGACCAACTGAGGTCACACAACAACAACAACAACAACAACATATATCAACATAGAGCCGGGCGATATATTGATATTATATCGATATATCGCGATATGATTAGTGTCTTTTCCTGGTTTTAAAGGCTGCGTTACAGTAAAGTGATGATGTCAGTGATGATGTCATTTCCTGAACTTGCCAGACTGTTCCAGCTCTTCCATCATCTACCTTTACTCACTAACTCATTAACCCTTGTGTTGTCCTCCCGGGTCAAAAAGGGACAAAAATTTGGCATTTTTGTCCCTTTTTCAGACTTTTTGTAGTCTCCACTACCACCACTTTACTAGTTTTATGCTTTCTGGAATTCATGGTCAATAACCCTCATTTATATAGAATTATACCTAATATTAACCCTCATTTATATAGAATTATACCTAATATTAACCCTCATTTATATAGAATTATACCTGATATTAGAGTTAAAAAAGCAGAAATTATGAATTATTTTGACTAATAGTTAAGATCAGAGGCATGAAAGAGCGTTGGAAGGATCCATTTTATGGTAATTTGGATCAAAAGAAACTCATATTTCAGATATAGACATTTATTAAAGGTCACCAGGAGGGTTAGAGGTCAACAGGAGGGTTAGAGGTCACCAGGAGGGACAACAGGAGGGTTAAGGGGACAACAGGAGGGTTAGAGGTCACCAGGAGGGTTAGAGGTCACCAGGAGGGACAACAGGAGGGTTAAGGGGACAACAGGAGGGACAACCAGAGGGTCAGGACTACATCCCGTCCGTCCTACCTTCCTGCAGCACCGGGTGGATCACCTGGCGATGTCTCATCAGCTTCAGGTCTCTCAGGAGAATCTCCTGAAAGGCCGCGATGGTCTCCTCCAGACCGGCCGTCTCTACAGGAGACAAATAACATCACATCATCAGTAGTAGTATTCACATCCTAACCCACCCTAACCCCCTCTAACCCCCTCTAACCCATTCCTACCTACCTTAACCCCCTCTAACCCACCCTAACCCATCCTAACCCACTCTAACCCCCTCTAACCCATTCCTACCCTCTCTAACCCCCTCTAACCCATCCTAACCCACTCTAACCCATCCTAACCCCCCCTAACCCACTCTAACCCACCTTAACCCACTCTAACCCATTCCTACCCACTCTAATCCCCTCTAACCCATCCTAACCCCTCTAACCCATCCTAACCCCCTCTAACCCATCCTAACCCCCTCTAACCCATCCTAACCCCCTCTAACCCACCCTAACCCTCTCTAACCCACTTTAACCCACCCTAACCCACTCTAACTCCAGCATGACTGTGAGATCATCATTTCATCTCATTACCGTTTCCAGGTGCGCCGGCGCCTCGCTGCAGGTGACCTTCAGGTGCCGTCTCCGGCTGTTGGGCGACATCAGAAGAGTCAACAACGTGGAGTTTGAGGGCCTCCTGAAATTAAAGTTCGGCTTTTAATTTCCTGCATGTAAGACTCATTCCCCCACAATGCACCACAGAGTGCTACAGGAAGTCCTTCCTGCATGTGTTCTTCTCCATAAACATGAAATCAAGGAGAGGGTTAACTCCTGCTAAAGATGTCCCACCAAGGTCAGAAAGGACACACACACACACACACACACAGACACACACACAGACACACACACACACACACAGTGGTAGAGCGGTCGCCTGCCAATCAGAAGGTTGGTGGTTTGATCCCTGGCCCTGCAGACCCATGTCAAAGTGTCCTTGGGCAAGACACTGAACCAGCAGGTGTGTGTGTGTGTGTGTGTGTGTGTGTGTGTGTGTGTGTGAGACTCACTCTGTAGATAAAACTAATTTTAAGATTTCTTCATGTTTTTTTTATTTTAATAATAAAACTAGAGAGACGTCTCACTCTGGAGATAAAACTAGGGAGATGTCTCACTCTGGAGATAAAACTAGAGAGATGTCTCACTCTGGAGATAAAACTAGAGAGATGTCTCACTCTGGAGATAAAACTAGAGAGATGTCTCACTCTGGAGATAAAACTAGGGAGATGTCTCACTCTGGAGATAAAACTAGAGAGACGTCTCACTCTGGAGATAAAACTAGAGAGATGTCTCACTCTGGAGATAAAACTAGGGAGATGTCTCACTCTGGAGATAAAACTAGGGAGATGTCTCACTCTGGAGATAAAACTAGAGAGACGTCTCACTCTGGAGATAAAACTAGAGAGACGTCTCACTCTGGAGATAAAACTAGAGAGATGTCTCACTCTGGAGATAAAACTAGAGAGATGTCTCACTCTGGAGATAAAACTAGAGAGATGTCTCACTCTGGAGATAAAACTAGAGATATGTCTCACTCTGGAGATAAAACTAGGGAGATGTCTCACTCTGGAGTTAAACTAAGGAGATGTCTCACTCTGAAGTACTAAGAGGGGCCCTGGGCCCTTATTTATTTTACCTTCGATGTGAAAGAGATAAATAACTGCTCCTCCACTTCCTCCAGGTTAGGCTGCATCTTAGTGTAGATGGAGGCATCCACCTCTGGGGTAACATCCATCTTAGCGAGCTTGTGCCGCTGGGTCTTCTTCTTCTTCTTGCGTTTGCAGGGTTTGTTGGTGGGGCTCGGTTCCACCTGCTGAGAAGGCTCAGGAGCATTTGCTTCTACTGTAGTCGGAGGGGGGGAGGGACCATGCAATGGCTCCGCACTCGCAAACTCCACCTCCATCCCAAGGTTGTCATCAATGGAGAAAAAGTGCACGAGGTCGGCGAGCGAAGGCGTAGGCGACAACCCGTCTCCGCCCAACGACGAAAAGGTTGGAGATAGCGGCAACTGAAGCGCGAGGGGGGACAGTTCTGCAGGGAAGGGCAGCGACTGCTCGTTTTCTTGAAATGACGGAGGGGGAACAGAGGGAGGCATGGGTGTGGAGGTGTCATGGGTCTGGGGTTCAGGTATGGTGGGGGTCTGGGACGGAAACAAAGGGGGCGTAACAGACGCTAAAGGGAGAGCCTGTGGCGTGGGCTGAAATGTTGTGAACGGAGGGTCTACGTACGGCTCTGGTGGAGGTAACACCGTGTGCCATTTGAACACAGATGCACAGTCTTCGCTGTGCTGGAACTCTTCGGGATGTACTGCTTTTGGAGTCGTTTCAGAAGTCGTGGCGTCGAGGTCAAACGCCAACGAGATGGGCAGGGGAGGCAACGGTTCTGGAGAACTCGCAGGGGACAAAGGCTCAAAGCCAAAGGAGGAACATTCTGGGTCAGGGAGCAAAGAATCAGACTTGATTGTTGACGATTGTGAAGGTAGCGTGGATGACTCGGGGATGGTTGGCATTGGTGGCGAGTTTGGGGCAGGTAACACTGGTGACAATATGGGAGATACAGAAGAGGTAGCAAGAGTTGAGGATACGTTAGATATAGATGTGCTAGCTTTACAAAATGGCATATCTGAGTTGGGTAACACTTGTGTAACAGCCGGCTCTGGGCCTGTGCTTTCAGAACCAGAAGCCAAGAGATCTTGGGATCTTAGGGTCTTTGGGTCTGTAGAGACAACCAATGAATGTTGGGATCTTAGGGTCTTTGGGTCTGTAGAGACAACCAAGGAATCTTGAAATCTTAGGGTCTTTGGGTCTGTAGAGACAACCAAGGAATCTTGAAATCTTAGGGTCTTTGGGTCTGTAGAGACAACCAAGGAATCTTGAGATCTTAAGGTCTTTGAGTCTGTAAAAACAACCAAGGAATCTTGAGATCTTAGGGTATTTGGGTCTGTAGAAACAACCAAGGAATCTTGGGATGTTAGGGTCTTTGGGTCTGTAGAGACAACAGCATCTGGACATGAAGGACTCAGAGGCTTACAGGCAGTTCCAACCACTTGTCCAGTTACATTTATTTTATCTGGAGGAAGATGTGCATTGGTGTGTCCGGAGGCCTGGTTGGGGACATCTCCAGTGAGGTCCTTTGAGGAATTAGTTGCTTTGTTGGCGCAATCAGAAGGTGGACCCAGGAGCTTCGGGGAAGAGGGTCTAACTTGCTCTTGGCCATTTTAGATTTCGTCGAATGCTGCTTCAAGAACAGAGCCAGGGCTGGAAGAGGTGCCAACCGTTTCTGCTGCTTTACTTCCTCTGGTGGCACTTCGGGCTTAGTTTTGTCCAAGTCCACCGAAGAGTTCTGGACCACAACGTTACTGACCTCAGAAGAATCTTTCCTAACTTTGTCTTTGCAGTTCAATGAATTCAAAAGGTCCTTATCCTTCTTAACCTTCCTATTTGTTACGACGGTGTCAGATGTCTTGGCAGACGATGTTTCTCTTTGTGTTCTGCCGGGTATGCTTTCCTTTTGGGAACATCTTTACATTTCAACGCTGTGGTTTTAGAGTTGGTCCGCTCAGTTCTGTGAGGGGTGTTGTTATTGATGCCCAACTGCTCCAGGTTGCATCTGTGCAGTGAGACGTGAGCCTCCCGAATAAGTTCAGAGAATAACTTCTGAGCTGGGCGAGGATTGCTGCTGAAGGAAACATCACATTAGTGTCATTGGGATTATTATCATCATGACATTCTGGAGTCCTGTAATATGCTTCCTGGTAAACTCTCAGGGAACACCACAATCACAGCAAAGCTTTACGCATCTGGGAGGTGGTGATGGCGCAGTGGGTATATGACCCATGCCTTTGGTGTGGGAGACCTGGGTTCGATTCTCACAGCGATGCATCAACCAATGTGTCCCTGAGCAATGCACTTAACCCTTAGTTGCTCCAGAGGTGTGCGACCTCTGACGTATGGATAAAAGCGCCAGCTAAATTACATTTATCTGAAATTTCTTTTAATACAAAAATACAGAAATCAGTGCCATGCTTTCGTTTAAAACCAAATTGGTTATCAATAGATAGGACGTCCCTCTCAGGTCTACAGAACAGAACGGTCTCCAGCACGTTGGACATAACACTGGCCACAGCTACTGGCCTGGAATCATCTGAGCACTTTATCTTTAATAACTGGTACCAGCACAACAGAGAGCACAGAACCAGGTCCCTCTCCATGAACAAGGAAACCTTTGAAGCACATGATTATGTTTCTACACCAACATCGGTACTTTTATCAACACTAATTGTAATTTATATGAGAAACAAACTTAAGTAAGGCACATCCACAACTGAATACGTTAGTTCAACATTTCAGCTAGCCAATAGGCTAATCGCTAGCATGTTCGGACACTGGATTTCATTGTAAGCCTAGCCAGGCAGCTAGCTAGGCTACTTGATGACACATTGTGATGGTGAACTTTGACGCTGTCACTCCCCAATGTGAGGCGAGTGCAGATCTGAGTCTCACGATCAGATTTTAACCGCTTGACATAACTGTCATACTGAAATTAGTAAAATCCATTAAATAAAACACTTCTCATTACAAACAATAACAGAAGATGGAAATCATTTCAGAAACATAGCTATCTATGGTTGTTTGATTGCTAACGTTAGCTCAAAACACCAGTTTATAGACTTATAATATATATATATATATATATATATATATATATATATATATATATATATATATATATATATATATATATATATATCTATCTATCTATCTCAGGTGTGTGTATGACTAGAGAGCAAAAGGGCAAACTATTTTCAACCGCATTTTGTTCTTAATGTTAAAACAAGTTTATTTATGTTGCTGTTGAGTTATGGAATAAAGAAACGGATCATTGTGACACTACGAAGGAATATGTTGATTTACTGAGCGCTCCGACAGGATTCCCAAGTATGACATTTAAAAGCCGGTCTTCATTCTTATACTGTCTTGCAAATGTAACACTTGGTACATAGAATGTGAAGAGCATGGCCTGTTCACTGTCAAAGTGGAAACCTGTTATTATATATGCACTTTTTACATGTATACTTTCTCTGATCAGTGTTAAAACAGCATTACTGCTGTTGACATGGTAACCGGGACCACTGTCATGTCCTTGTCTGGAGACGGTGACGCTGGGAAGGGAACAGATGTCCCCAGACGGGATAAACTGTCAACATTACCGTTTATGTGACTACATGATTTATCTCAGGGTATTATAAGAGCGGCTGTAGAAGCTTTGTCGTCATCTTCCTGTCCTGATGCTGCGAGTCTACGTGCACGTAAGCAACCTTTATTATAACTTCAGTGGTTCCTGTCTATTCTTGATAATGAAATTCTAACAAAACCTTACCACAAGCTTTCCCCAGTAACATTGGCAGCTGCCTGATCTTCTGTGGTGGGTTTTTTCTGGAGGTCACCTGACCCCGAAGGCCTTGCGTCCACTGGTTTGGAGCTTTTAGGTTTATGGTTGGCGAGTAGAGACTTTAAGCTCCTTTTCACGGGATGCTGCTCGCTGCTTGTTGCGCCTCCGTCTTTGTGGGAATCTTTGCCAGAGTTCAGTTTTAGCCTTAGAAGGCCCAGCGAGCCGGAGCCCTCCTCCTTCAGTCCTTTGGCGAACGGGTTGTAGTCGACTTTAAGCTGAGAAAACCGGGAGTTCTGGTAAGCAGTGACGGCCATGAACTCAGTCTGAGGGAACGTGAAGGTGACAACGCTAGGACCATTCAGCTTTATGTCTTTAGCAGCTTTGTCAGACTGGACCACGTGCAGCCGGGGCAGGTAGCGGTGCAGCGGACGCAGGACGGTGTTCCCCTCTTGGTCTGAAATGTTGTTTGTGAGCTTCAGTTTGTAAAAGGACACAGGACTCTGCATCCAGTGTTGACCGGCTGACGGGGAGTCTGGATGAGCGAATGGTTGACTCTTAACGCGACATTCTGCCTTTCCAGCAACTTGCCAGGTCTTGCCGGTCCACTTGTAACGGCTGTTGTCCAACGGTTGAATGTCCATGACCAATGAGTACTTCCTTGACGGCTGCAAACCGGAGATCCGAAAGCGGCAGGAGGGGAACATCCTGCTGCCTTGTTGAGTCAGAATCATCTCTGTTCTGCATCTGAAGAACTCGTTCCACATGCTGTTGTTGTCCAGGGTGACTTTGATGCCACTGCGGATGCTATCAGGCGACAGGTTGTCCGGACTGGCAGGATGCTTCACGGCAGGAAGACCCTCACAAGTCCTGATAGCTTCTTTTGATGGGTACACCTTGGCTTTCCCCATCGTATCTGCCTCTTTATGGGTTACACAGGTGCCTGGCTCCATGCCGCCTTCGCTTGCCTTGCCCGGTTTGGGAACGACGAAGCGTGCAGGTGGATGGTCCGCGGCCGGCGCCGCTGCCGGGGTGGTTGCCCCTTCCTGATGGAACACCATTCCTTTCTGCTTCTTCTTCTTAGAGGCCATGAACAGATCCCAGACATCTAAAGAACAGGAGGGACCCCCTTTTCATACATCTGTGGATGGTTCAAGAAGGCATCCTGAAAAACAGAAATGATAAATGTTATTAATTTGACATTAGCTTTGTCAATGTTAATTTTATTTCTACAGCACATTTAAAAACAACAGTTGACCAAAGTGCTGAACAGGATCGATGTCAAATATATAAATAACAAATAAAACGTGTAAAAATGATTCCAACCAACGTGAATCACAGGAAACAAAACAACACTTTAACACGTCAGAAACCAGGTTAACGAGGGTTAAAAGCTGCAAAAAGGTGCGTCTTAAGCAGTGATTTAATATGCTTTATTATACAATACATATACATATATACAATATATTGATCATGTGATGGTAGACAGGATCCATTTTGTCTGAAAAACTTTGTTGTTGTTGAATGTTGTGTGATTCAGTGTAAATGAATGGAAACACCTTAAAATGTCTCCAACCAATCAGATGTCCCAGTGTGACCCTAAAACAGCGTGTGATGTCATCACCACAGGTTCTTATTGGCTGTAAAGCAGTTGGATGGAAACACACTTTCACCAGATTTATTCTCAGGAGGTTTTACCAACTCCAGATCATTAGATGGACAAGTGGCAATTTGCATCTGATCTTTTTTTGATAAAGTTCTTTACCATAGAGCTCCAGGAGGCCATAGCCATATTATTAGGTTATATTATTGATATCTATTAGTTGATATACTGGGGGTTTCCCTCTGTTTGTCTCTCAAATCTGAGCTGTGACATCGGTTCTAGCAGAACACTTCACGGGGGGGTAAGTCCAAAGTGTCTGCAAGCTTCTCCTGACTATACAGTGATTCCTCTACTGTGGGACGTAAGTCGTGTGGTTGTGACACAATCGTTAGCCTGTTTTTATAAAAACGTCGCTGCGGAGCCATAACCTGAGCTACAAGCTAACGGAGCCTTTTACACATTGTCATGT
This sequence comes from Percina caprodes, assembly GCA_013375575.1. Taxonomy (NCBI): domain Eukaryota; kingdom Metazoa; phylum Chordata; class Actinopteri; order Perciformes; family Percidae; genus Percina; species Percina caprodes. Next base: position 476,277 of record JABXJD010000326.1, read on the forward strand.
TTCTTTAGAAATAAACAGACAAATAGAGTCTTTAAACGCTTCAGATGGAAAGTTATTCACTGTCAAAGTGAATGGGAGTCAATGGGATGCTAACAAAATGAATGGGAATCAATGGGCTGCTAACAAAATAAATGGGAGTCAATGGGATGCTAACGGCGGGTGATGGCTTGGTAGCATCAAATGGCGCCGTAAGAGCTTCGCTTAGAGAGGAGAGGCTGACCAACTTGGTTATACCTGCCTGAAAGTTAGCGATTGGCAGGATGATGAAGGCGTGACCCAGCATACTCTGTGTCTGATGAGTCGTACGTTGGACTGGTTAGGGTTAGGCATGAGGCGTGAGATTGGTTAGGGTGAGAATACCATGCTAAGCTAATCAGGTGAAGAGTGGGGGGGTCATGGCTTTGGGTCCATGATTGGTTGGGTAAGAATACCATGCTAAGCTAATTAGGTCGTGGCTTGGCCATCATAGGAAGAGGAAATACTGCCTCCCGTCTGCTTCTTCAAACTTGGCGCGTGTCGGCCGCCATCTAAGGTAATACACAGACTATTAATGAAGTTTTATGAAGCAACGTCATTATCCAGAAACCTACATCAGGTCACATTGAAAAACTGTTAGAAGGATTTGGCGAAAACAGCATGTTGACACTAAATCATACGTACTTATTACTAATATGAATCTCTCAATGAAGACACAAAGAACACTACAGTATTATATAAAATCAATGGACTTGCCCTTTAAAAACAACAATGAGCCGCACCGGGGAACAGGTTCCTGTCTCCATGAACACACACTGTAATTATTGTAGCGTCACTGCCTGATGTGAGTCTCATGCTCCGATTTAAACGGTTCACGGCATAACTGTCATACTAAAATCCATGAAATAATAAAGTTTATCATTACAAACAATACCAGAAGATGGAAATCATTTCAGAAATGTTGTAGCTAGCTATGCTAACGTTAGCTCAAAACACCATTCAACTGACAGCCTTTGTTGTGTTTGATGCTAACTTGTAGCTAAGCTAGCAGTGAACCAACTTTGTTAATTAGGTCAATTTTTACTGTGTTGACATTACAGAAGTCTCTCGTTAGCATCTCAGTGGCTATTTCAGAAGTCTCTGAATGACGCGTGACTCAAATCTGCCCTCTCCTCCCATTGGCCAGTGACAGTCGTCTTTCTTCCTTTACTTTCTGGGGGAAACAAAATCGTCATCAAATGAACTTGCTACGTGTCCAATGCTATAGTCCAGCAGCTCTACAGTCACCACGCCCTTTCCATTTTAAAAGTTACTTTTCATTTGATTGGCTCATTCCTCGTACAGCCGTCAGTTCACCGCTAACGTGTCCTGACCACTTCCTGCCGTTAGCGCCCACTTTCGATGGTTAGTTTTGTCCCAAAGGCACGCCGCCTCTCAAAATCTATTAAACTGACCTTTGTCGATAGCATACAGAATCGGCAACTGCACAGCCTATGTCTCCTTAAAAGGTTTTCAGAAACATGTTCCAGTCAACTATTTTCGTAATTTACAAGATCGTATTCCCAACGAGCCGCCATTATGCTCGGTTGTAAAATCTGGGAAAAGCCAGACCCATGTGACGCCTTCATCCAATCAGCTGCTGCTCCCTCCCATAGACAGTTAAAGAAACAACATAGCTACGGGCTAATTACTGCTAACTTACATGCTAGTTAACATTAACATAGACAGGCCAATTACTGCTAACTAACAAGCTAGTTAACATTAACATAGACACAGGCTAATTACTGCTAACTGACATGCTAGTTAACATTAGCTTATCCTGTATAATAATTGATTCCTCTACTATGTGACAGTAAGTCGCGTGTTTATGACACAATCATTAGCCTATTTTTACAAAAAAGTCTGCTACGGAGCCATAACGTGAGCTACAAGCTAACGGAGCCTTTTATACGTTGGCGTGTTTCTTTAGAAATAAACAACGGACAAATAGAGTCTTTAAACGCTTCAGATGGAAAGTTAATCGCTGTCAAAGTGACATCAAAATGAATGGGAGTCAATGGGATGCTAACGGCGAGTGATGGCTACGATTAGAGAGGAGAGGGCCCCCCCTTTCTGCTTTGTAGCCAAAATGGCTGACTTTTGCGTTATCTACACTATATGTTTAAAACTAATTGTTTTAAGTGTGCGGGTTGGCGGTTTGAGACCCGCCAACGTGATTTTATAACGACAGTGATTCAAATTCCCAAATGTGAAAACTAGATTATCGCCACGCTAACATTTAACACTGACTACTGCTAGCAGCCCTCTGTTAGCGACATCAGCTACTACTGCTAGGCTCATGTTGACTTTTCTATTCTTTTAGGCTATTACTTAATCAATAACACATGCCTAAAGTGACCTATGCGTTGCTATGATACCTGCTACACTTAATTAAGCTTCACCAAAAGAACCACCCAATTAGCTGGAGCGAAGTGAAGGAAACACGTTCTTAACCACTGTGGATGCATTAGATGGAAGAAATGGTTAATAAATGGAGCCAGGAGAGACTGAGGCTAGCAGCAGCAGCAGGCCCGATGCTGGGCCCAGTACTGGTCGGTGTGCAGGCCCATTACCAGTCCACCCTAATGGTCGGTGTGCAGGACCCACTGCGGCCACGTGCTCTGATCCCGGCCCACGGATTACCTTCTGCGTGCTCGAAAACATCGAGTATTCGACGGTGTAACGTTATAATCCGCATCGTTATCGTCTGTTTTCCGCCGTACCAAAACCCCTCGCCATCGTGGAGCTTTGTGGGGTGGGGGGGGGAGCATGCGGTGTCCTTGTTGCACTGAAACGTCATCGCCAACGTCTTGGTGTTGTTGTTACTGCGCAACCTCCGCCGCCATCTTGCTGCGGTCACCTGGTTCAGAAGCAGCTCGCCCCGGGGGCTTTGTCCCTGTGAAGCAGCGACCGGCAACCGGGAGGAACTACCGTCAGCGTCCGTTATCTGCGGGAGAAGAGCCGGGACCAACCGGCGCGGTGTCTTCTGTTTTTGTCGTTTTTAAAGCTCTACCTGTTGGACTATCTGTCGGAGTGTTTAAAACCGCATGGACGCGGAGGAGCAGACGCCATTACTGTTAGTTAGACCGTCTGGTGGCCCTGCTCCACCGCACACACACTGTATGGATACACGGATATACGTATATGTATATATGTACATGTGTATATATATGTATATATGTGTGTGTATATATACGTACATGTGGGCCAGAATCTGCCAGGGGAAAGGGGGCATATCGTAGTTTTGAGTGACAAAGAGTTAATTTTTGTTGCATTTGGACACGCTTTAATGAAGAAATACCTTTTTATTTAGCTTATGTGAAGAAGAAAAACATGAAGATGGAGTCTTGTTTTGTAGTTTTTCGTCTTTATCGCCGCATTAAACCCGCGTGGAGGCGGAGGAACAGACGCCATTACTGTCAGACCGTGTAGTGGACTGGCTGGGCTCTGCTATATACAGTATATAGTATATATATATATACAGTATATAGAATATATATATATGTGTGTGTGTGTGTGTGCAGTCTGGGGGGAGTATATCGTAGCTTTGAGTGTAAAAGACTTCGTTTTAGTTGTACTTGGATACGCTTTAATGAAGAAATAGGCCGACCTTGTTTGTGAAGAAGAAAAGATGGAGTCTTGTTTTTCGTCTTTATCGCAGCATTAACGCCATCACTGACAGTTAGACCCAGTGGTGGAGTCTACTGCACTGGACTGGTTATACTCTACAATATATATATCTATAAATGTGTGTGTGTGTGGGCCAGGATTGGGGGGTTGGAGTGACAAAGACTTGATTGTTGTAGTATTTGGACACGCTTTAATGCACCATCTCACGGTGGAAATACCTTTTTATTTAGCTTATGTGAAGAAGAAAAACATGAAGACGGTGTCTCCTGTTTTGTAGTCTTTCATCTTTACCTGTTGGACTACATATCGCAGCATTACCCCGCATGGATGCTGAGGAACAGACGCCATTACTGTTAGACCCAGTGGTGGAGTCTAATGCACTGTATATATATATATATATATATATATATATATATATATACGTTATTAGATAAAACTTTATTCACCCCCAGGAGAGATTCCCTTATTACAGTTAAAAACAATGTGAGAAGTACTGAATGAATGTAAAGTGGTATTATATTATTATATAAAAGATATAAAGTACACTTTCCAATATCTTTTATATAATGCTGCTGCTGGTTGTAGTAAAATACAAATAATAATAGTAAATGCAATGTAACGTTAAAATTAAATTGAATATGTTATTAAATAATATAAATAATATAGAAAAAGTAAGTAACCGTAATGGAGATAGATAGATGGATAGATAGAGAGATAGATAGATGGAGAGAGAGAGATAGATGGATAGATAGATAGATGGATAGATGATAGATAGAGAGATATTATAGTGTTCCAGCAAAATCAGTCCCACAGCACCAAATATAAGTATAATGAAATACTAGAATACAATATACATGAAGTAATACTAGGAGAAAATACAATATACATGAAGTAACACTAGGAGAAAATACTATAATATTTGAACATATAGATAAAGATATACGAATATGTATTATGAATACACATACTGAATGGTTGGGGCAGGGTTTCACACATGACGGGGGCATTCTGGGGCTTTGGTTCACACATTATAACGTGGGGGTCATTCTGGGGCTTTGGTTCACACATTATAAGGCGGGGGTTGTGTATCAACCCAGTGGCTGTTTTTCCGTTCATGTTTCCTACATCTCGACATTTCCCACCGTCCTCGAAGGCAGCGCAGTGTCCCAGAGAGAAGACAGCGGACTGGTCAGGTGGTACGATCCACGGGGGCAAACCGCTGGGGGACATATTTACAGGTAAGAAGGGGATGTGTATAGTTTGGACCCCCCCTGAATGCTCCGATTACGGCTTTTTAAGAGTCTTTAATATTTCTTGAGGGTGGGGAACCTACATCTGGTAAATGTTGAAGGGGGGGGGTCTTTCCTGCACCACCACCCCCCTCCCCCGGTGTGTATTGGGCCAATCGAGCCGGATAGAGCTGCTTCCTGACGGGACATGTCACTAAAAGCTGAAAAAGAAAACAAGACATTAATTGTTTTTGTATAATTGATATTAATTAAAAAACAACAACGTAGAAATAAAAAGCCAAAACATCAAGAGATGGTTGATGGGAACACGTCCCTGTTAATAACGGGGTTACGTACTGCGCATGCGCGGCGGGGGCGATGTCACAGCCAGGTAACGGTGTGCTGACGTCATGGATCATCTTGCAGAGGTTGGGTTCCAGAAGATCTTCTATTAATATAGATTTATTTTCTATAGGCTGAATCCCTCCATTAACTTCACTTGGTCCAGTATTCAGCTGCCGCGTCATAACTCGACCCCCGGTCCAGTTCCGTATCCAATTCAAAGTCCTCCTGTTTGGCCAAGGCCGTCCACAACCTGCCCCCCCATATCTGTCTGATCTCCTCCAGCGTCCCCCCCCACACCCCCTCAGATCCTTTTCCTCCATACACCTGTCTGTCCCCTCCTCCTGTCTCACCACCATGGGGGGCAGAGCATTCAACCACTCTGCTCCCCGTCTCTGGAACTCATTACCCCCCCAATAATATATATATAGAATATATATATAGTATATATATATAGAATATATCTATATTATATATAATATATAATATACATGATATATATAGTATATATACATATACATATATATATACTATATATATAATATATCTATATTATATATAAAATATATATATTATATATAATATACATGATATATATAGTATATATACATATATATATACTATATATATATAATATATCTATATTATATATTATATATAATATACATGATATATATAGTATATATACATATATATATATATACTATATATATATATCTATATTATATATAAAATATATATATTATATATAATATACATGATATATATAGTATATATACATATACTATATATAATATATATATACTATACATCATATACAGTTGTGGTCAAAAGTGTACATACACTTGTAGAAAATCACAATGTTATGGCTGTCTTGAGTCTTCAATAAGTTCTACAACTCTTATTTTTCTGTGATAGAGTGATCGGAACACATACATGTTTGTCACAAAAAACAGTCATAAAGTTTGGTTCTTTCATAAATTTATTATGGGTCTGCTGAAAATGTCACCAAATCTGCTGGGTCAAAAATATACATACAGCAACATTAGTATTTGGTTACATGTCCCTTGGCCATTTTCACGGCAACTAGGCGCTTTTGGTAGCCATCCACAAGGTCCTGGCAAGCTTCAGGTCGAATGTTTGACCACTCTTCTTGACAGAATTGGTGCAGTTCAGCTAAATTTGATGGTTTTCTTGCATGAACCTGTTTCTTTAGCACTGTCCACATGTTCTCAATGGGGTTTAAGTCAGGACTTTGGGAAGGCCATTCTAAAACCTTAATTCTAGCCTGGTTTAGCCATTCCTTTACCACTTTTGATGTGTGTTTTGGGTCATTGTCTTGTTGGAACACCCAACTGCGCCCAAGACCCAACCTTCGGGCTGATGGTTTTAAGTTTTCCTGCAGAATTTGGAGGTAATCCTCCTTCTTCATTATCCCATTTACTTTCTGCAAAGAACCAGTTCCACTGGCAGCAAAACATCCCCAGAGCATAATACTACCACCACCATGCTTGACAGTAGGCATGGTGTTCCTGGGATTAAAGGCCTCACCTTTTCTCCTCCAAACATATTGCTGGGTGCTGTGGCCAAACAGCTCAATTTTTGTTTCGTCTGACCAGAGAACTTTCCTCCAGAAGGTTTTATCTTTGTCCATGTGATCAGCAGCAAACTTCAGCCGAGTCTTAAGGTGCCTTTTCTGGAGCAAGGGCTTCTTTCTTGCACGGCAGCCTCTCAGTCCATGGCGATGTAAAACACGCTTGACTGTGGAGACTGACACCTGTGTTCCATCAGCTTCCAAATCCTTGCAGACCTGCTTCTTGGTGATTCTTGGTTGACTCTTGACCATCCTGACCAATCTCCTCTCGGCAGCATGTGATAGCTTGCGTTTTCTTCCTGATCGTGGCAGTGACACAACTGTTCCATGCACTTTATACTTGCGTATAAGTGTCTGCACAGTTGCTCTTGGGACCTGTAGCTGCTTTGAAATGGCTCCAAGTGACTTCCCTGACTTGTTCAAGTCAATAATTCGCTTTTTCAGATCCACACTGAGTTCCTTTGACTTTCCCATTGTAGCTTTTGTAGCTGAGTCTAATCACTGGGTCAAATGAGCCCTATTTAAATGGGCTCATGAGAAGTCAACAGCTGTAGTCAATCAGAATCACTTAGAAGAAGTGAAGAGGCCATGACATGAAGCTAATTTGATTGACACAACTCGCTACATCACCAAAATTGACATATTTTGTTGCTGTATGTATATTTTTGACCCAGCAGATTTGGTGACATTTTCAGCAGACCCATAATAAATTTATGAAAGAACCAAACTTTATGACTGTTTTTTGTGACAAACATGTATGTGTTCCGATCACTCTATCACAGAAAAATAAGAGTTGTAGAACTTATTGAAGACTCAAGACAGCCATAACATTGTGATTTTCTACAAGTGTATGTACACTTTTGACCACAACTGTATACACAATATATTATATGTATTTTATTATATATATATATACACACACACAATATATTATGTATTATAATTCTATATAATATATATCTATATCTAGATTAGGGTAACATTACAGCTGGTTTCCCTGTTAATACTGGACCAGTATCAGAGATTGTGGTCCCATCAGACATAACATATGGAAATAAGGTCGAGGTTGAAAAGAAAAACGTTACTTTCCCTTTAAGACACTTTCCCAGTGACGCAGCAGGTTGGAAGGTGACCTGGTTCAGGTCTCTGAGAATCTCTTTCCTGGTTCAGGTCTCTGAGGATCTCTTTCCTGGTTCAGGTCTCTGAGGATCTCTTTCCTGGTTCAGGTCTCTGAGGATCTCTTTCCTGGTTCAGGTCTCTGAGGATCTCTTTCCTGGTTCAGGTCTCTGAGGATCTCTTTCCTGGTTCAGGTCTCTGAGAATCTCTTTTATATGTAAATATATATAAACTCGGCTAATTCCTCTGCAGTAAATGAATTAAAACATGAAACCACGCAGATATATATTCATATATTTATTGAACACCGTTAAGATCTCTACGAAATACATGTTATACCAACATATAAAACCTCAAATATTAAAAACACAGTCCCTTGATATCCTGACATAAGACATAAAGATCCGCCCCGGCGGCTGACTCGGGTCGGCGACCTCGCCGGACCGCCCCCCCGGCGGCTGACTCGGGTCGGCGACCTCGCCGGACCGCCCCCCCGGCGGCTGACTCGGGTCGGCGACCTCGCCGGACCGCCCCCCGGCGGCTGACTCGGGTCGGCGACCTCCGACCGCCCGCGGCTGACTCGGGTCGGCGACCTCGCCGGACCGCCCCCCCGGCGGTTGCGGGGTCGGCGACCTCGCCGGACCGCCCCCCCGGCGGTTGCGGGGTCGGTGCGTCAGCGCCCTCAGAGGCCTCGTCCGTCCCAAAACTAACAGCTTCATTTCAACATTAGAGGGCCTGGAAATGTCTGAGTGAGTCAGTCTAGAGCAGCAGTCAGTCAGGGCCGGAGTAGCCCGCTACAGGGGCCCCGGGGCGGCTGGGGGGGCCCCAATAACCAGGGCCACCCCCACTCTGACATCTCCCCATTAGTGCACGTATAGGACCTGAGCATGTGTGTGTAGTTCAGGCCAGTGTGTAATGACAGAGTGTAAACTGTAATTTCCCCTTGCGGGATTAATAAAGCATACGTTATTATTATTATTATTATTATTATTATTAATATCAGAAGTAAAGGTTTGGACAACGAACAGTAATATTGTTGTTAGGACTGATCCAAGTTTTAAAGGGGACACAAATTAAAGTTGAACTTGTAGAGGGAATGTGTCCACGTTACGTTCTGTCTAAATATCTGTTAAAATATAAAGAAATGATCTATTAATATTTCTGAGTTAATGTAATGATGTAAAACTAAAGTGTAACTTCTTCTCTAACGTTGTAGTTTGAACTCTTTACTTTGTGCCGGCTAAAGGACGCTATCGCTATCGGCGGTGAGTTAGCGGTGCGCTAACCTCGCCGCAGACCGCTAGCTACAGAAAGCTCCTACGCAGATTGTTAGACGGTCGATTCTGCTGATGATCGGAAACGTAAAGTACCGGAAAGACCGGAAAGAGTCCGGATACGGCCGACAGCAGCGGGTGGCGTCCGGACGACGCTGAAACGCCGTTTACTTCACTTTTAAGATTCTTTCTTCTACAACAGATGACGCCGAACTCAGAACTGACGCGTTGTTATGGAACCAACGCAACATCTAGGCAAGCCCCGCCCTTCATTAGCATTCACACGCTACTATTGGCCGGGCGTCCATGCTAATGCAAGGTAACAGACCCCATTTGTTCAGGTCCTAACCCCTGACCAATCGGTTAGCTTCGTAGGGCGGGACATGCCTAGACGTTACGTGGGAGCCATAATAACGCCGAACTGAGCCGCCTAGCAAGCTAGCCAGCTAACTATCCATCCAGTTATTAACACGTTAGCTAACTATCCATCCAGTTATTAACACGTTAGCTAACTATCCATCCAGTTATTAACACGTTAGCTAACTATCCATCCAGTTATTAACACATTAGCTAACTATCCATCCAGTTATTAACACGTTAGCTAACTATCCATCCAGTTATTAACACGCTAGCTAACTATCCATCCAGTTATTAACACGTTAGCTAACTATCCATCCAGTTATTAACACGCTAGCTAACTATCCATCCAGTTATTAACACGTTAGCTAACTATCCATCCAGTTATTAACACGTTAGCTAACTATCCATCCAGTTATTAACACGCTAGCTAACTATCCATCCAGTTATTAACACGCTAGCTAACTATCCATCCAGTTATTAACACGTTAGCTAACTATCCATCCAGTTATTAACACGTTAGCTAACTATCCATCCAGTTATTAACACGCTAGCTAACTATCCATCCAGTTATTAACACGCTAGCTAACTATCCATCCAGTTATTAACACGCTAGCTAACTATCCATCCAGTTATTAACACGTTAGCTAACTATCCATCCAGTTATTAACACGTTAGCTAACTATCCATCCAGTTATTAACACGCAGGCTAACTATCCATCCAGTTATTAACACGTTAGCTAACTATCCATCCAGTTATTAACACGTTAGCTAACTATCCATCCAGTTATTAACACGCTAGCTAACTATCCATCCAGTTATTAACACGCTAGCTAACTATCCATCCAGTTATTAACACGCTAGCTAACTATCCATCCAGTTATTAACACGTTAGCTAACTATCCATCCAGTTATTAACACGCAGGCTAACTATCCATCCAGTTATTAACACGCTAGCTAACTATCCATCCAGTTATTAACACGTTAGCTAACTATCCATCCAGTTATTAACACGCAGGCTAATGGTATATTCGCTAGCATAGCTGACTTATGCTAACTAAGTGTCACAATGACTCAGCGTTTTCTGTATTAGAGAAAAGAATCACGTCCTCGATGTTAAAGTGACCTCTCTGTCCGACTACTGCCACATTTATTTTAAGTATATGGGGGGTCCTGACTTAAATTATTTAACTGATCGGTTAATGAATACATCTAAAATATCAGAAAACATTCATCTCAAACGTCTTAAAATCAAAGCTAAGTCTTCAAATGTCTTTTGTGGCCCCCCGTTGCTCAACATCAACTAACGCGACACGAGTCCTCTCGGAAACATTTAGAAACCAAACGACTCATCGAAATGCCCGTCAGCGCCACGCGTGACATCATCACAGCGCCACGCGTGACATCACAGCGCCACGCGTGACATCACAGCCACGCGTGACATCACAGCGTCGCTCTTCATGTATTTATTCTTTTTATTAAAAAGATTTTTATTTTACATCTAAAAGTGTGAAGAGCTCAGTAATAAAACCATAGCTAACCCCCAGTCTCTGTCTCTGATCCGGTCCAATGGGCTGCTGTGATTGGTCAGACATTGATGACGACATCATCCTCTTCGTCTCTGACGGCGTCCCCCCTCCCCCCCCCCCAGGCCGTGATGTACCTGT
>JABXJD010000326.1:495000-497500 GCA_013375575.1 Percina caprodes
GCTGAGAGACGGACACCGACCCAACACGCTGCTGAGAGACGGACACCGACCCAACACGCTGCTGAGAGACGGACACCGACCCAACACGCTGCTGAGAGACGGACACCGACCCAACACGCTGCTGAGAGACGGACACCGACCCAACACGCTGCTGAGAGACGGACACCGACCCAACACGATGCTGAGAGACGGACACCGACCCAACACGCTGCTGAGAGACGGACACCGACCCAACATGTTGCTGAGAGACGGACACCGACCCAACATGTTGCTGAGAGACGGACACCGACCCAACATGTTGCTGAGAGACGGACACCGACCCAACATGTTGCTGAGAGACGGACACCGACCCAACATGTTGCTGAGAGACGGACACCGACCCAACATGTTGCTGAGAGACGGACACCGACCCAACACGCTGCTGAGAGACGGACACCGACCCAACACGCTGCTGAGAGACGGACACCGACCCAACACGATGCTGAGAGACGGACACCGACCCAACATGATGCTGAGAGACGGACACCGACCCAACATGTTGCTGAGAGACGGACACCGACCCAACATGTTGCTGAGAGACGGACACCGACCCAACATGATGCTGAGAGACGGACACCGACCCAACACGTTGCTGAGAGACGGACACCGACCCAACATGATGCTGAGAGACGGACACCGACCCAACACGATGCTGAGAGACGGACACCGACCCAACATGATGCTGAGAGACGGACACCGACCCAACATGATGCTGAGAGACGGACCCCGACCCAACATGTTGCTGAGAGACGGACACCGACCCAACACGCTGCTGAGAGACGGACACCGACCCAACACGCTGCTGAGAGACGGACACCGACCCAACACGCTGCTGAGAGACACCCGACCCAACACGTTGCTGAGAGACGGACACCGACCCAACACGATGCTGAGAGACGGACACCGACCCAACACGATGCTGAGAGACGGACACCGACCCAACATGTTGCTGAGAGACGGACACCGACCCAACATGATGCTGAGAGACGGACACCGACCCAACACGCTGCTGAGAGACGGACACCGACCCAACATGTTGCTGAGAGACGGACACCGACCCAACATGATGCTGAGAGACGGACACTGACCCAACACGCTGCTGAGAGACGGACACCGACCCAACACGCTGCTGAGAGACGGACACTGACCCAAACTGCGTCTCCTTCCCGCGGCGCTGGGCGGTGACGGCGAGCAGCAGCCCGACCACGGCGGCCCCCAGCAGCCCGAGCAGCACACCCACCCACATATGGCTCCGCTGGACCGGGACCTGCACTGGGGGAGCAACACAGCCAATCAGAAGTCAGCAGGTAGCAACACAGCCAATCAGAGGGCAGGAACCAGACTGAGGGAGAAACACATACAGGCAGACAGACAGACAGACAGACAGACACCTGCAACAGACAGACAGACAGGCAGACAGGTACCTGCGGCTGGCAGCACCAGGACCGGGCGGCTCCAGGGACCACATCCCACCGCGGTGCAGGCAGACACCTGAAAAGAGGCATTGAAGAAGCGTCCGCCGCCGGAGAGCTGGGCCACGGTGTCCTTAAAGAGCAGCGGCTCCTGCAGGACGGAGGACAACGGAGGACAGCTCAGAAAACGAAGGACAGTTTAGACAACGGAAGACAGCTCAGACAACGGAGGACAGCTCAGACAACGGAGGACAGCTTAGACAATGGAGGACAGCTCAGACAACGGAGGACAGCTTAGACAACGAAGGACAGCTTAGACAACGGAGGACAGCTTAGAAAACAGAGGACAGCTCAGACAACGGAGGACAGCTCAGACAACGGAGGACAGCGTCTCACCTGCGGTTCTCCTCCCAGCGTCCACTGCAGCTTGTAGGCGAGCAGCGTCCCCTGCAGCTCGTCCTCCTGCAGCGCCGCCCAGCGCAGAGACAGCTGCTGCTCCGACAGGTCAAAGGTCAGGTTCCTGGGCGCCGCCGACGGCACTGAGGACAGGAGCAGAGACATTAGGGATGGACATCTATCAGACATCTAACGGACATCTATCGGACATCTAACGGACATCTATCGGACATCTAACGGACATCTAACAGACATCTAACAGACATCTAACAGACATCTATCAGACATCTATCAGACATCTATCAGACATCTATCAGACATCTATCAGACATCTATCAGACATCTATCAGACATCTAACGGACATCTAACGGACATCTAACGGACATCTAACGGACATCTATCAGACATCTAACGGACATCTAACGGACATCTAACGGACATCTAACGGACATCTAACGGACATCTATCAGACATCTAACGGCCATCTATCAGACATCTAACGGCCATCTATCAGACATCTATCAGACATCTAACGGACATCTATCGGACATCTAACGGACATCTATCAGACATCAAACGGACATCTATCAGACATCTATCAGACATCTATCAGACATCTATCAGACATCTATCAGACATCTATCAGACATCT
>JABXJD010000326.1:505000-580000 GCA_013375575.1 Percina caprodes
TAAATCACTGTATTAGCTAATTGACACTCACCGTTTCCACAGGTTCCTTCATGGATCCGCAGTAAAAACAGAAGAATCCACAGAATCGGCTTCATCTTGTCATTTCTCTCGCTTACATCAACTGGGTTAGTTCGGCTCGGTTCGGCTCGGTTCGGCTCAGCTCGGCTAGGCTCGGGCTCCCGAATCCTTCACTGAAGTCTCATTTCCAGCAGGACAAACAGGATTTGCACCCGGAGAAAAGTGCGAGTTCCGAGGATAAAACGCTAAATTCATGGAGGAGGATTCGTTTCTGCGGCGCGAGCGTGAAATATTAACTAATTAATCACGTTTTCTTGTTAATGAAGCAGATAAAATCACAGAAAGTTCATGAGAAGTTTGATAAAACCGCAGAAAGTTAACGAGAAACTCGTCATCAAGCCGCAAACACACCCCGCTGCTGCTGTATGCCGCTGAGTACGTGACGTCAAGTTACACACGCTAAGACGCGTCGACACCGGAAATGGCGCCTTCAAAATAAAATAAAAGCATATTCGTTTTGAACAAAAATATTTTTTTTACACATATTTTGTATTTAATTTGTCTTTTCTTATATTTTATTATGGAAGCCCATAAGGAACTTAATTTAAATAATAATGTAAAAATGTGAAAAACAAAGGTTGCGTTTGAGTGAAAATTACAATGCAATAATCCATATTTATTTTAATTTTAACATACTTATATGGATGTTATTTTGTAACATTTACATTTTTTTAACACTGTCGTTATTGATTTTCATCCTCAGAAGATAAAAAATGACATTAAAATAAAATTATGAATTAATTTAAAAACATGTAATTAAATTACTTCAATTAAAATAACTCAATAACGTCAAACTCACAGCGGAAGTCAATCAAATAAATAAATAAGAATTAAGTAAAAAGTTACCTTTTTTCTCAGTTTCAGACAAATCATTTCCTGTAAACTGAATTTAAAGTTCATCTGAGTTATTTAAGTAATTTACATTTCATCATAAAACTTATTTTTTATGTTTTTGGGATTTACAAGAAATCTCAAATTTTGTTGGCATTTTTAGGCTTTTATTTTGACAGGACAACTGTGTGTGTGTATCTGTGTGTGTGTGTGTGTCTCTGTGTGTGTGTGTGTGTCTCTGTGTGTCTCTGTGTGTGTGTGTGTGTGTGTCTCTGTGTGTCTCTGTGTGTGTGTGTGTGTGTCTCTATGTGTGTGTGTGTGTGTCTCTGTGTGTGTGTCTCTGTGTGTGTGTGTCTGTGTGTGTGTCACCTGTAAATCAGCAACGTTTGTTGTTATTTACACCAACACTAGAGTTGTGATGGATGGAAAAGTGGAAACACGACTTAAAAACGGCCTTTCATCATCATCATCATCATCATCATCATCATCATCATCATCATCATCATCATCATCATCATCGTTATTTGTTGCCGTCGACTGTGAATGAAGTGCGTTCTACGAGGCTTAAATGACTGATTACTTACGTTTGTCAGACTTCTTTCATCAGTTATTTCTTCCTCCAACAGTTATAAAAGTGACTAAAACACCAGATCCAGCGAGCGTTGAGCTGATTAACGTAACGTGTGAGCAGCGTCGTTGGGAACCGGCCTCGCTACTTTGGGACAATTAGTTGGACAGAAACCCAAATTTCTGATATAGAAACCTTTTGTAACCGTGCAGTAAAGGGGAGTTGCTGCTCTACGGCTGCCTCCGCCGGTTAGTTTGTGTTATTGTGCAATTTTGTTAGTTTGTGCGTTTTGTTCCTTCTGAACTCTTTAACCCTCGTGTTGTCTCCCGGGTCAAAAAGGGACAAATTGGACATTTTTGTCCCTTTTTCAGACTTTTTGTAGTCTCCACTACCACCACCTTACTAGTTTATACTTTCTGGAATTCATGGTCAATAACCCTCATTTATATAGAATTATACCTGATATTAACCCTCATTTATATAGAATTATACCTGATATTAACCCTCATTTATATAGAATTATACCTGATATTAACCCTCATTTATATAGAATTATACCTAATATTAACCCTCATTTATATAGAATTATACCTGATATTAACCCTCATTTATATAGAATTATACCTGATATTAACCCTCATTTATATAGAATTATACCTGATATTAACCCTCATTTATATAGAATTATACCTGATATTAACCCTCATTTATATAGAATTATACCTGATATTAACCCTCATTTATATAGAATTATACCTGATATTAACCCTCATTTATATAGAATTATACCTGATATTAACCCTCATTTATATAGAATTATACCTGATATTAACCCTCATTTATATAGAATTATACCTGATATTAACCCTCATTTATATAGAATTATACCTGATATTAACCCTCATTTATATAGAATTATACCTGATATTAACCCTCATTTATATAGAATTATACCTGATATTAACCCTCATTTATATAGAATTATACCTAATATTAACCCTCATTTATATAGAATTATACCTGATATTAACCCTCATTTATATAGAATTATACCTAATATTAACCCTCATTTATATAGAATTATTCCTAATATTAACCCTCATTTATATAGAATTATACCTAATATTAGAGTCAAAAAGCAGAAATTATGAATTATTGTGACTAATAGTTAAGATCAGAGGAATGAAAGAACGTTGGAAGGATCCATTTTATGGTAATTTGGTTAAAAAGAAACTCAGATTTCAGATATAGACATTTATTAAAGGTCAACAGGAGGGTTAGAGGTCACCAGGAGGGTTAGAGGTCACCAGGAGGGTTAGAGGTCACCAGGAGGGTTAGAGGTCAACAGGAGGGGTAGAGGTCACCAGGAGGGTTAGAGGTCACCAGGAGGGTTAGAGGTCACCAGGAGGGTTAGAGGTCAACAGGAGGGGTAGAGGTCACCAGGAGGGTTAGAGGTCACCAGGAGGGTTAGAGGTCAACAGGAGGGTTAGAGGTCACCAGGAGGGTTAGAGGTCACCAGGAGGGTTAGAGGTCAACAGGAGGGTTAGAGGTCACCAGGAGGGTTACAACACAAAAAGTTCCACAATAACTAAACCGCCGGGGGCCGTGCCCGTGAGACGGGCGTCTCGCCGGCCACGCTGCAGAACGGGTGTACTGGCCCTTTAAGACGGGAACAGGAAGTCCCAACATGCTGAAGGAAGCAGGAGTTAAATGGTCGTCAAACGAGATTAAAAAGGTCTAAAAACTAATTTTCCTTCAAGAATCGGACTCATCGTTCATCGTTTCCTGGATTTAAAGTCAGGAGAGCAGAACCCAGACGTTAGAATCCGATCAGCTGTTCCAGCTTCATTTACACCTTAAATATTAATAACTTACATCAGTGTTATCGTGTTACTGCCCGTCCGTCCGTCCGTCCGTCCGTCCATGTGTCTGCCTGTCCGTCAGTGTGTGTGTGTCCGTCTGTATATCCGTCTGTCCTTCCATGAGTCTGTCCTTACGTCAGTGTGTGTGTGTCCGTCTGTCCTTCCATCTGTCCGTGTGTCTTCCCGTCTGTGTCCGTCCGTCAGCGTGTCCGTCCGTCAGTGTGTCCATGTCTTCCCGTCCGCCAGCGTGTCCGTCAGCGTGTCCGTCAGCGTGTCCGTCCGTCCGTCCGCCAGTGTTTCTGTCGTCCGCCTGTCCATCCGTGGCCGTCCGTGTGTCCGTCTCTCTCTGTCCAGCAGCAGGGAGGGACGAGGGTTGTTTACGGCTGTGTGAAGTCTGTTTTTAGCAGCAGAAGAAGAAGCAGCGGCGACGGCGTCTCGTCTCCGAGGACCATCGAGCGTCTTCAGGCGAACTTCTTCTTGGTGGCGGTGAAACGCTCCATGTACTGAGGACCAAACAGAGGGTTAGAGAGGCTGGGATACTCAAACCTGATTGGTCAACCACGGCATTCTATCTATCTATCTATCTATCTATCTATCTATCTATCCATCCATCCATCTATCTATCTATCTATCTATCTATCTATCTATCTATCTATCTATCTATCTATCTATCTATCTATCTATCTATCTATCTATCTATCTATCTATCTATCTATCTATCTATCTATCTATCTATCTATCTATCTATCTATCTATCTATCTATCTATCTATCTATCTATCTATCTATCTATCCATCTATCTATCCATCCATCTATCCATCCATCTATCTATCTATCTATCTCTCTATCTCTCTATCTATATATATATCTATTTTAGTCTCAGTCGTCCCTCAAAGTCTCGACTCGGCACCATTAATTGTTAAAATCGTGATCTCGATTCACAACTTCATTTTTAAATAACTTTGATTTAATTTTTGTAATGTCTTTGATTCTCATTAGTCATCCCACACACTGCTACGGTCTCCTGGGAGGACTGACCCTGGTCTGGTCTCCTGGGAGGACTGACCCTGGTCTGGTCTCCTGGGAGGACCCTGGTCTGGATGAAACCTTAAAGCTCCCCCTTCTCCCCCCTAATAATAATAAATAATAATTAATAGTAAAATGAGCCAAATGAATCTGATTGGTAGTGCCAGAGATTCGTGATCCAGACCCCGACCCGTGCAGGCCCAGTCTCGGCCAGGGGCTTCAGATTATCTGTTGTGTCCCTAATGGGGGGGGGGGCTGACCTTGTCGTAGCCCTCCAGGTCTCGGAGGTTCTTCACCTCGAACAGGTTTCCCTCCACGGAGAACAGAGACACCTGCGAGTCGCTGAGGACGGACGTCGGGACGGACGACAGCTCCAGACAGTTCTCCTCCAGACGGAGGACCTTCAGACGGGGACAGCGGGACACCTCCGCCGACAGCACCGAGATCTGCACCGGCAGGAAGGAACCGGTCATTAAGACAACGCACCGAGACAGAGGACACAAGACACAAAACAGGGGCTGGAAAAAGTGGAACAGGACCAAAAGCAACGAAAAGAAAGTCTAAAAGCATCAAAAACATAGAAAATAGACAAAAATATAGAAAAAGAGACAAAAATATAGAAAAAGAGACAAAACAACTGTTGAAAAAAACTTGAAAAGGACCAAAAGCAACGAAAAAAAAGTCAAAAACAGAAGAGAAAAATGCTGAAAAAGGGACATTTTTCTATATACATATTGGGATATATTATCAATATATCAGGATATAATATCAATATATCGGGATATATGATATATTATCAATATATCGGGATATATGATATAATATCAATATATCAGGATATAATATCAATACATCGGGATATAATACCAATATATCGGGATATATTATCAATATATCAGGATATATGATATATTGATAATATATCATATATCCCGATATATTGATATTACATCCCAATATATTGATATTATATCCCGATATATTGATATTATATCCCGATATATTGATATTATATCATATATCCTGATATATTGATAATATATCCCGATATATTTATATTATATCCTGATATATTGATATTATATCATATATCCCGATATATTGATAATATATCATATATCCCGATATATTGATAATATATCATATATCCCGATATATTGATAATATATCATATATCCCGATATATTGATATTACATCCCGATATATTGATATTATATCCCGATATATTGATATTATATCCCGATATATTGATATTATATCCCGGTATGCATATAGCTCTGTGTTGATATATTAATATTATATCTATATATCAGGATATATTGATATAATATAATATATCGCCCAGCTCTGTGTCGATATGTCCAAAATCTAAGAAGACGATATCTAGTCTCATATCACGATATTCTGGATCTCCATTAATCCAGAAATGACCGTGGTACCTGGTTCTGGTTGAGGTTCAGCTCGATGGTCTGCAGCTCCGACACGGTGGGGGGGACGCTCCTGATCTGGTTGCGGGACAGGTCCAGCAGGTCCAGGTGTCTCAGGGTCCCCAGGCCCGGGGGGAACTCCAGGATCTGGTTCCCCGACAGGTTGAGGGTGCGCAGCGCTTTGAGCTGGCCCAGCGCCGGGGGCAGCTGCTGGATCCGGTTCCCGTTCAGACTCAGAGTCTCGAGCTTCTTCAGCTTCCCGATCTCAGCGGGGAGGCCGGCTGGGACGCAGCAACAACAACAACAACAACAACAACAACAGGTCAGCTGGGACGTAACAACAACAACAACAACAGGTCAGCTGGGACGTAACAACAACAACAACAACAACAACAACAACAACAACAACAGGTCAGCTGGGACGTAACAACAACAACAACAACAACAACAACAACAGGTCAGCTGGGACGTAACAACAACAACAACAACAACAACAACAACAGGTCAGCTGGGACGCAACAACAACAACAGGTCAGCTGGGACGTAACAACAACAACAACAGGTCAGCTGGGACGCAACAACAACAACAACAACAACAACAACAGGTCAGCTGGGACGCAACAACAACAACAACAGGTCAGCTGGGACGCAACAACAACAACAGGTCAGCTGGGACGCAACAACAACAACAACAGGTCAGCTGGGACGCAACAACAACAACAACAACAACACCAGGGGCCTGTTGCACGAAAGTAGAATAAAGATATCCAGGATAAGTGAAAAAGCGCAGCTTGACTTAGTGTGATCTGCTCATCGCGGCTTAATCGGTTGCACGTTTGCCGAGCCGGGATGAACAGGTGAAGCTATGTCCAGCCAGGTGGAGCTAACCAGGATGAACAGGTGAAGCTATGTCCAGCCAGGTGTAGATAACCAGGATGAACAGGTGAAGCTATGTCCAGCCAGGTGGAGATAGCTGGGATGAACAGGTGGAGCTATGTCCAGCCAGGTGTAGATAGCTGGGATAAGTGCACGTTCACGGCTTTCTTAAATAGACCACGGTATTGATCACAGATTCACTGATGCAGAAATGGAGACGACGCATGCGGCATATGTTTCACCCAATGAGCAGCAGCTTCTAGTGGAAAGTAACGAGGAGGTTGAAGATATAATATGCAGAAAGGGAAATACGGCTCTTATCAAACGGAGAGGAAAAGCCCAACAGACTATAGCGGACTGACTGAATGCGTAAGGATGTAAAAATATCTACTTAGCCGACTAGTCACTCTACTTTTTTATTTTACAAAGTTGTAGGCTACACAGTGTTTTAATTGCTTTAAATATGCTAGTTTCATGTTTCGTTTTTAGGTGATAAATGTGCTGGTTTTACCGTAAAGTGTCTTTGAGTAGCCTACCATGTGAAGCACAATATAAATAAAATGTATTATTTAGCCTTTTGCCTTAAAAGTGAGCAGAGGGAATTAATGTTCCCCGGGAGATGGACCCTAAGGCTTAATTTCAAACCCTTATTCACAACATGTTTTACAACCAGAAATGTCTATAAGCGATGTCTGATTCTAAATATCTTTGTACAATTAATGTTCATACAGAACAATCAGAAAGGTACAAAAACTAGAAAAAGAAGTGACTTCAATACACGCTGTGAGCATGTGTAAAACAATATTTGTGTTTTATTTTATTTTTTTATTCTTCTGACAATTAACAGCATCAAAATAAATATATTAAGAAGCATTGTGTTGTTCCCTGTGTGCTGAATGTAAACTACACTATATACGTGCTGTATATAGGCCACGTTATTGGTCCAGGGATGTAAAACTTATGAGAAGGTTATGAAACCAAAGTAAGTAATAATAAAAAAACATCAGCCTACATATTAAGGAGTAGCCTAATACAAACTGTCCTTTATTAGAGGAGGACAAGCAACAAGAAAATAAAATCATGAATGTATTGGTCTCTGACCGGTCTGCCATTAATATCATATCTGGGAATATCGCCCCATTAATATCATATCTGGGAATATAGCCCCATTAATATCATATCTGGGAATATAGCCCCATTAATATCATATCTGGGAATATCGCCCCATTGTCCCACTTAATCTCCGGAGCGTCCTGTATAAACCTGAAGCTGCACAGACCACGGACGCCGCGCTGCTCATCTTTACTTTTACAGAGAGGGTGGACACTGACGTGATGCAGCGGCCACCGGGCAGCGGCCACCGGGCAGCGGCCACCGTAGCGGCCACCGGGCAGCGGCCACCGGGCAGCGGCCAACGGGCAGCGGCCACCGGGCAGCGGCCACCGGGCAGCGGCCACCGGGCAGCGGCCACCGGGCAGCGGCCACCGGGCAGCGGCCACCGTAGCGGCCACCGGGCAGCGGCCACCGGGCAGCGGCCAACGGGCAGCGGCCACCGGGCAGCGGCCACCGGGCAGCGGCCACCGTAGCGGCCACCGGGCAGCGGCCACCGGGTTGCGGCCACACGCCAGGCAGCCTCGACACACTACCATCTCGCCGGGAAAGTCCGGACTCTCTTGATTTCCACTCCGCATCTGGGTGCCAGTGCAACCATGTCTAACCATCTAAACAATAGTAGGGTTTAAATCAAACTCATGACAACAATAGTGACAAATAATGCATGTTAATAAAAATAAAGCAGAAGACAACGGAATAACTGTTAAACACGTTTATTTTGGTTCAGAGCGGCAGCTGATTTAACACACGAGACTCCAGGATTAATCTTAGCCCGGCTGTTAGCCTGCTCTGGACCAGGCTAGCTGCAAAGGATAAATCTCCATGGTTACTTGGCTGGGTTTAATTCAATCTGGTTTCGTGCAACCGAGTCAAAGCTAAATTCATCCAGGATAACTTGAATATCCCGGCTTAATCCCTTATCCTGGTTTCGTGCAATAGGCCCCAGGATAAGGATTAATCCGGGATAGTCTAGTTATCCTGGATGAATTTAGCTTTGACTCGGTTGCAGGAAACCGGGTTGAAATAAACCCAGTAACCATGGAGATTTATTGTTTGGATAGCCTGGTCCAGAGCAGGTCAACAGCCGGGCCCCAACAGCCGGGCCCCAACAGCCGGGGGCCAACAGCCGGGAGCCCAACAGCCGGGAGCCCAACAGCCGGGAGCCCAACAGCCAGGCCCCAACAGCCGGGGCCCAACAGCCGGGGGCCCAACAGCCGGGCCCCAACAGCCGGGGGCCCAACAGCCGGGCCCCAACAGCCGGGGGCCCAACAGCCGGGGGCCCAACAGCCGGGGCCAACAGCCGGGCGCCCAACAGCCGGGGCCAACAGCCGGAGCCCCAACAGCCGGGCCCCAACAGCCAGGGCCCCAACAGCCGGGGCCCCAACAGCCGGGGGCCAACAGCCGGGGGCCAACAGCCGGGCCCCAACAGCCGGGCCCCTACAGCCGGGCCCCAACAGCCGGGCCCCAACAGCCGGGGCCCCAACAGCCGGGCCCCAACAGCCGGGCCCCAACAGCCGGGGGCCCAACAGCCGGGGGCCCCAACAGCCGGGGGACCAACAGCCGGGGGACCAACAGCCGGGGACCAACAGCCGGGGACCAACAGCCGGGGACCAACAGCCGGGGGACCAACAGCCGGGGACCAACAGCCGGGCCCCAACAGCCGGGCCCCAACAGCCGGGCCCCAACAGCCGGGGGCCCAACAGCCGGGGGCCCAACAGCCGGGGCCAACAGCCGGGCCCCAACAGCCGGGGGCCAACAGCCGGGGGCCAACAGCCGGGCCCCAACAGCCGGGGCCAACAGCCGGGCCCCAACAGCCGGGGGCCCAACAGCCGGGGACCAACCGCCGGGGCCAACAGCCGGGGCCAACAGCCGGGGGCCAACAGACGGACCAAGATTAATCTATACCCCCTTCCTTTACCTTGCTACCTAACTTTACTTTTAATATATGAAACGAAGCCAGATGTTCTTCAGCCTCCTTCTCAACGCTGTAACCTTGGTTACGTTATAATAATAATAATAATAATAATAATAATAATAATAATAATAATAATAATAGAGAATGAAGAGCATGACTCACTGAGTCGGTTGGAATTGAGCGTCAGACTCTTGAGCTGCAGGAAGTTCCCGATGGCGGCAGGAAGAAGCTCGATCTTGTTCCCGGACAGATCGACGGTCCGCAGGTTGCTGGTGAGTCTCTGCAGCTCCTCTGGAAACTATCAGCACAAACAGCAGGAAAACGTCATAGTCTGGCCCCGAAACGTCGTCATAGCCTGGCCTCCTTCATAACCCTCTCTCTCTTTAAACACACACACACACACACACACACACACACACACACACACACACACACACTGCATTTAATGTTTTTAGTGAAAACAGCAGATTATATCTGCTTAAATATTTAACTGTAAACACAGTGACATCACGCCGGGTGACGTCACGCCGGGTGACGTCACGCCGGGTGACGTCACGCCGGGTGACGTCACGCCGGGTGACGTCACGCCGGGTGACATCACGCCGGGTGACATCACGCCGGGTGACATCACGCCGGGTGACATCACGGTGACATCACGCCGGGTGTCTCACCTCCTGCAGACCCTTGGCTGTCAGCTGGAACACGCCGGTCTTCTGGGAGGTTTCCAGGTGAGACTTCAGGGCGCTGTTCCCCATCTGGACCCCTCTACCTGTCTCACTCTCTACCTGTCTGTCTCTGGCTCACTCACTCTCTCTCTACCCGTCTCTCTCTCACTCTCTACCTGTCTGTCTCTGTCTCTCTCTACCTGTCTCACTCTCTCTCTACCGGTCTGCCTCTCTACCTGTCTGTCTCTCTACCGGTCTGTCTCTCTACCTGTCTGTCTCTCTCTACCGGTCTGTCTCTCTACCAATCTCTCTCTCTCTCTACCCGTCTCTCTCTCTCTACCTGTCTGTCTGTCCTCTGCTGATCTCCTGCAGTGAAACTCGACCTTAACTGAAGCTCATCTCTGCGTTCATCTCCAAACCGGAAGTGGTCAGTTATCCGGATCAGCTGAAATCCCTGCAACGTAAACAACAAGCAACAGGCTGGAGGAGCTAACGTTAGCCACATTAGCAAATACGACAACAATACTACTAAGACATCCTGAACACTGCTGAGCTGTTTAACAAGCTAACAGGCTAACAGGCTAACAGGCTAACCAACTGCCCAACAGTAACTGATGTTAACGGATAAGACTTGATGCTAACGTTAGCATAGTAGCGTTAGCCTGCAAATCGCCACAAAACCCGCCCAACAAACCGTAAAACCCGCCGTTTGTTTTACTTACGTGGAAGCGAACACTTAAACGTCGCCGTTAACGTTGGTCCAAATGTTGAAAACAGCGTTTAATACAACAAAAAGTGTGTAAATGAGAGAGAAGAAGCCCTGCTGCTCCGCTGGACAGTGGGACAGACCGCAGCTGTGTCAGCCAATCACAGGCTGGATATGAGGAGCCAATGGGAACAGCGCACAGCTCTGTGACTATGGACCTTATCTAAAAAACAGGCGAATCAGTGGGAGGGGGCGGGACCAGAGGGTCGCAGGTCCAAGTCCCAGTACAGACCTGAGCATGTGCCTTGCGCAAACATTATGATTATGATTATTATTATTATGATTATTATTATTGACGCCAGCAGGGGGCAGTAATGCGACACTACAGCTGCTCTTAACCTCTGACTGCAACTGGAGAAACTGTTTTTTTCATTCTTTATTGAATTAGGAAGGTTGGAAATGTGTTGACGAATTGAAAAAACTGATGGGAGTGACTGCAACAAACTGGAGTTTATAAAAAGATAGACAATTATTATTATTAAATAAGCTGTAAAGCGATTAGCGACCTGAGGGGGCAGCAATACGTCATAGTAGCGTCTAGTCTGCCGGAAACAAGAAGAAGAAGAAGAAGACGACCCATTGCGCGGGCCCAGCTGTTCTTTAACCGTCTATGAGTTGGATCCGTTGTTGAGATTTCCCAGCGGAGAACTAAGCTGTATAAACGGTAAGAAGACCCGTTAAACTGTTACTAACCCGTTTCTGCTTCTGTGTGAAACTTCATATCGGTTAAACGGACTCAGTGTTGCCATAGCAACGCCGCTTTCCCTGGTTGTTTCCAGGACGACGCTCCCTTCGGCGGCGGGGCTGCCGAACCGCGTTTAACAATCAGTCAATTTACAGTGATATTGTTTCTGTTTCTTACACAGAGATGTAGTAGAATAACACCCAGCTGGATTTTAAGTCTTTAGGAAACACTCTTCCGTTCGGCAAATGTGAAGTACAACACAGGCCCGCTGTTTCCATGTTATTGGAGTCTTCCTTAACTAAGGCTACGGATGGACGCCCTGTTGTTCGTTGGTTAACATTGTAAGAGAAGCTCATTGACAAAAACATAATACCTTGAGTAGGTTCACCCGTATGTACCTCTGTGTGTGTGTGTGTGTGTGTGTTTTCTGTCACTTAGGCTAAATTGGAGGTATAAGGGAAAAGACTAAGTTTGTCTGTCTCTCTCTCTCTACCCGTCTGTCTGTGTTTCTCTCTCTCTCTCTACCCGTCTGTCTGTGTTTCTCTCTCTCTCTCTACCCGTCTGTCTGTGTTTCTCTCTCTCTCTACCCGTCTGTCTGTGTTTCTCTCTCTCTCTCTACCCGTCTGTCTGTGTTTCTCTCTCTCTCTCTACCCGTCTGTCTGTGTTTCTCTCTACCCGTCTGTCTCTCTCTCTCTCTCTACCCGTCTGTCTCTCTCTCTCTCTACCCGTCTGTCTGTCTTTCTGTCTCTCTCTACCTGTCTTCCTCCATAACATCTCACCTGTATGCGGTCATAAGAGTGTCATAAGAGTCTAACCCTGTAAAGTCTAAGGACACCCCCCCTCCTCCAGTAGCTGGTGTGTGTTTGTGTTCCAGATGCAGCGCGTGGACTTGTCTCCGTTCTCCGTGAGTCCAGCTGCCGGCCTGCTGGCCCGGTGCGTCTCCAGAGGAGTTTTATCTCAGGTCAGAACTCTGTTTCATTATTCTTCACAGGAAATGATCCCAGACGCGGGTACAAACCCAGACGCGGGTGCGATCCCAGACGCGGGTGCGATCCCAGACGCGGGTGCGATCCCAGACGCGGGTGCGATCCCAGACGCCGGTGCGATCCCAGACGCGGGTGCGATCCCAGACGCGGGTGCGATCCCAGACGCGGGTACGATCCCAGACGCGGGTACGATCCCAGACGCGGGTACGATCCCAGACGCGGGTACGATCCCAGACGCGGGTACGAACCCAGACACCGGTGTTATGTGCCTTCTGGTTTTTCCACCTACTGGTTTCCGGGCCAGTCCAGATGCCGTGTAAACCTCCACGGCTACCCCCGTTGACAGATTCGCTACAAATTCATAAACATTTTACTGACCTTTGCATGTCGCCTCAATATAAACTGGACTGGACTAGACTGGACTGGACTGGACTGGACTGGATATCTGAGCACGACACTACAAACGTACAGCGGGAAATAATGTTTTAAAAGAAATTACGATGATCCGTGTCGCGCTGGGTTCCAACCCTCTTCAGCAAAAACAATAGCATACAGGTCTACTGCACCGCCCGCTACACCGTCTACTGCACCGCCTACTGCACCGCCCGCTACACCGTCTACTGCACCGCCCGCTACACCGTCTACTGCACCGCCTACTGCACCGCCCGCTACACCGTCTACTGCACCGCCCGCTACACCGTCTACTGCACCGTCTACTGCACCGCCCGCTACACCGTCTACTGCACCGTCTACTGCACCGCCCATTACACGTCTACTGCACCGCCCGCTACACGTCTACTGCACCGCCCACTACACCGTCTACTGCACCGCCCGCTACACCATCAGGTCACCGGTGAAAAAGACTTTGTTTTCTCTCAGTAGAACAAGACTCACAGTTTAACAGAGTAAACCGAAACAATCCATCTTTCTCTACCTGTCCTCAGGAGGAAATAGACTCCGCCTCCTCCAACCTAAGCCCCGCCTTCTCTGCTCACCTGCACGAGGCTGAACAACGAATCAGAACGCAGAGACAGCTGGACCAGGTACTCTTCTATTCTGGAAGATTCTACGCTTACGAGGAATACTTTGATTAGTTGGAAGTTATTAACATGAATGACACACAACTCAAAATATTACACACTGGAGCTTTACCCCCCCGGTGTCTTCAGGTCTAAGCTGACCCCTTTCCTAAAAGCTTCTATATCAGAAATCTGGGTTTCTTTCAACCAAATTGTCCCAAAAAGTCCCGAGGACGGTTCCCAACAACGCTGCTCACACGGTACATTAATACTCAGCTCAACATTCTCACTGGATTTGGTTTTTTTTTTCAATTTTATACATTTGGAGAAAAAACAAATCGGTAAAAGAACTTTTTTGTAGAATTGTAGAAGAGAAAAATGTCAATAAAAGTGACTAAAATGTGAAAAAAAGTGACCAATGTAAAAGAAAAGCTTTAAAAATGTTGGGAAAAATCCACGAAAATTTCAAAAGGCTCAGAAATATTCAACAAAGGTTGAAAAAGTGACAAAAACATCGGAGGAAAGACACAAAAGGATCACGTTGAAAACGAAAACGTTGATAAAAGGGTTTTTATTTTAAATTACGAGGGTGTGTAACGTCATGCTCTGGCTTCACATTTTCTGGATTATGTTGATAATCTGAGTTAAAATTGAAAGAAAATTGACTAAAATTTGAACAAATGTGAAATAAAGTGACAGCTTCAGACTATTGGACGTATCTGTTCTTAAAGATTATTCTCCGTGTTGTTGCAGCTGCAGCTGGAGGTGGAGCTGCTGCAGAGAGAGAAGAAGAACGCAGACGTGGCGCACACTTTCTATCTCAGTGAGTCTGACACACACACACACACACACACAGACACACAGAGACACACACACACAGAGACACACACACACACAGAGACACACACACACACACACACACACAGAGACACACAGACACACAGACACACACACACACACACACACACACACACACACACACACACAGAGAGACACACACACACAGACACACACACAGACACACACACAGGGCCCAGGATAGCAAACTAACAACAATGTAAAGATCAACATGTTCATATTTGACATTCAGTAAATTATTAGTTTTTGTCTTAAATCCACCAGTTTCATATTAGACACCCTTAGCCTTTTTGGTTGCTATAGCAACACTCAGCCCAGAGTAATTAATTAATTGTAATAATTGTTATTAATTTTTGTTTATAAAGAACTCTACAACAACAAAGGGAAGCTTTTTATGCAGCTTTTTGTCTCCCGCAACTTCAGTGCAAAAAAGTACAAAAAAACATTTCAAGTTTTTTACAAAAGCTCCCGTAACATCAGGCTTTTTGGGCTGTTGCCCTACTGTTACCCTCTTTTTGCCCTACTGTTACCCTCTTTTCCACCTTTTTTTAAGGCAACTTTAGGTTGCTTTTTTTCAGGGGTTGTGTGTGCGTGTACGTACGTGTGTGTGCGTGTACGTACGTGTGTACGTGTGTGTGTGTGTGTGTGTGTGTGTGTAGAAAGGAATAAAGGGACCATGTTGTGTCTCTGCCAGCTCGGCGGTTCCAGATGCTCCAGCTGTTGAGCGGTCACCTGCAGGAGGTCCTGAAGGAGCAGACCGGTCTGAGGAAGAGGCTGATGAAGCCGCTGGGACGCACACACCTGCCGGTCCCAGCACACCTGCACAGGTAGCCACGCATTTCACACACACCTGGAACTACGGCCTTCCGCCACTGCTTCTATTTTAAAGATGGAATATTTTAAGATAAAGAGTCGGGATATTACAAGAAATAGTTGGAAATAATTGGAATATTACGAGGAAAAAAGTTGGGACATTTTTACAAAAATACAAAAAAGTTGGAATATTTTGTGGCGGTAATGAAGTCCCGCCCACACACACACCCATCAGGCCAATCGGGAGTCAATCCCAGCTGTCAATCATCCGGTTTCTACCGCTGCCCGCGAACGTCTTTACAAAGAAAATATAACTTAAAAATATTTCCAACTAGAATCTGACTTAGCGGTTGTTTGCCTCCGCTTCTTTTATTTTGAAAATATCTTGGAATATTACAAGAACCAGTGTGTGTGCGTGTGTGTGTGTGTGTGTTTCAGGTCTGTGGTGGACGTTGTTGCGTTGCTGCTGGACTTCATCGAGACGCTGGACCAGAAGCTGGACTCAGTTCACTGCTGTCCCACCGCCAGAGACCACCTCGCTCAGCTGGTCAGACACACACACACACACACACACACACACAAACACATGCACACACCAGAACTGTAGTTTAACCTGGTGGCTAGTGTTAGCATGGTCATTGCTAACCCCCTCTCTAACCATCAGTCTCTCTCTCTCTGTAACAGAATACGTCTGCTGCCCAGTTACTGGGTCATGTGATGGAGCTGGAGAGTTTAGCCAATCAGGTTCTGCAGAGGAAGGAAGTCCAGAGCAGCCAACAGGGTGACAGCTCTGCATGACGACCGGACAGGCGTCGCCACGACAACCAAATCTATTTTTTATCAGATTCTGTTGTTTGACAAACACACAGACATTTGTACATTGCCAGTGTTTAGTAGTTATTATTAGTAGTTATTATTATTGGTTATTATTGGGACTGAATTGTTCTCATTGTTTTGAAATAAAATCTATTTTAAAAGTTAACTCAGCGTATTCTTGAACGTCCCGGTGGCTCGACATGGTGAAGGTGTAACCGAGCCCCGGGTGTCCTGAGCTGAGCCGATCTGGAATCGTCCCCTTATGAGGTCATAAGATAGTTTTCTTTCCCCTGAATCTTGTTGTAAGGGAGCAGACAGAAGAGCGTCTCGCAGAGGAACCTGAACCTTTATTGATCCTGATCAGCTGACTCGTGGGGGCCTATCGCTGACTCAGCAGCCGCGCCACGGTCCCGCGGCCGCGGCGGGGCGTCCCTCCGGCCTGCAGCCGCTCCAGCAGCTGCAGCTTCTCCGTGATCACGCCCAGCTCGCACGGACGCTGCACCTGCAGCCACGGACGGCAAAACATCCACAATGAGCACGAAACCTCGGAGACAGCAACAGAAAGCTCTACGGGCAACAGAAAGCTCTACGGGCAACAGAAAGCTCTACGGGCAACAGAAAGCTCTACGGGCAACAGAAAGCTCTACGGGCAACAGAAAGCTCTACGGGCAACAGAAAGCTCTACAGCCAACAGAAAGCTCTACAGCCAACAGAAAGCTCTACAGGCAACAGAAAGCTCTACAGGCAACAGAAAGCTCTATAGCCAACAGAAAGCTCTATAGCCAACAGAAAGCTCTACAGCCAACAGAAAGCTCTACAGCCAACAGAAAGCTCTACAGCAACAGAAAGCTCTACAGGCAACAGAAAGCTCTACAGGCAACAGAAAGCTCTACAGGCAACAGAAAGCTCTACAGCCAACAGAAAGTTCTACAGGCAACAGAAAGCTCTACAGCAACAGAAAGCTCTACAGGCAACAGAAAGCTCTACTGGCAACAGAAAGCTCTACAGGCAACAGAAAGCTCTACAGGCAACAGAAAGCTCTACAGCCAACAGAAAGCTCTACAGCCAACAGAAAGCTCTACAGGCAACAGAAAGCTCTACAGGCAACAGAAAGCTCTACAGCAACAGAAAGCTCTACAAAGGTGACAAAAATGTTGAAAAAAAGCAACAAAAACCTCTAAAAATTACAGAAATATTGAACAGAGCAACAAAAGACGTCGTATAACTGACAAAAATGTTGAAAAAACGACAGAAACCTCAGATTTCCAGAAACAAACGAAATAAATCTAAAAATGGAACAAAAACCTAAAAATAATTTGACAAAAATGTAAAACAAATTACAGAAATATTCACCAAACAACGACGTGATAAAAGTGACAAAATCCCCAAAAAAGGTACAAAAATGTTGGAAAAAGTCACAAAAACCCTCCAAGAAATGATTGAAAAGTATCAGGAGAAGTTAGAAGTATGTTATATTATACACAGTATCTATCCATCTATATCTATCCATCTCTATATCTATCTATCCATCTCTATCCATCTCTATCTCTATATCTATCCATCTATATCTATCTCTATATCTATCTCTATGTATATCTATCTATCTATATCTATATCCAGTGGTGTGAAAAAGTGTTTGCCCCCTTCCTCATTTCCTGTTCCTTTGCATGTTTGTCACACTTAAGTGTTTCGGAACATCAAACCAATTTAAACAATAGTCAAGGACAACACAAGTAAACACAAAATGCAATTTGTAAATGAAGGTGTTTATTATTAAAGGTGAAAAAAAATCCAAACCATCATGGCCCTGTGTGAAAAAGTGATTGCCCCCCTTGTTAAAACATACTATAACTGTGGTTGTCTACACCTGAGTTCAATTTCTCTAGCCACACCCAGGCCTGATTATTGCCACACCTGTTCACAATCAAGGCATCACTTAAATAGGAGCTGCTTGACACAGTAAGGTCCACCAGAAGATCCTTAAAAGCTACACATCATGCCGAGACCCAAAGAAATTCAGGAACAATTGAGAAAGAAAGTAATTGAGATCTATCAGTCTGGAAAGGGTTATAAAGCCATTTCCAAAGCTTTGGGAATCCAGCGAACCACAGTGAGAGCCATTATCCACAAATGGCGAAGACATGGAACAGTGGTGAACCTTCCCAGGAGTGGCCGGCCGCCCAAAATTACCCCAAGAGCGCAGCGACGACTCATCCAAGAGGTCACAAAAGACCCCACAACAACGTCCAAAGAACTGCAGGCCTCACTTGCCTCAGTTAAGGTCAGCGTTCATGCCTCCACCATCAGGAAAAGACTGGGCAAAAATGGCCTGCATGGCAGAGTTCCAAGGAGAAAACCACTGCTGAGCAAAAAGAACATCAAAGCTCGTCTCAATTTCTCCACAACACATCTTGATGATCCCCAAGACTTTTGGGACAACATTCTGTGGACCGATGAGACAAAAGTGGAACTCTTTGGAAGGTGTGTGTCCAAGTATATCTGGCGTAGAAGGAACACTGCATTTCATAAAAGAACATTATACCAACAGTAAAATATGGTGGTGGTAGTGTGATGGTCTGGGGCTGTTTTGCTGCTTCAGGACCTGGAAGACTTGCCGTGATAAAAGGAACTATGAATTCTGCTGTCTACCAAGAGATCCTGAAGGAGAATGTCCGACCATCTGTTCGTGTACTCAAGCTGAAACGAACTTGGGTTCTGCAGCAGGACAATGATCCTAAACACACCAGCAAGTCCACCACCGAATGGCTGAAGAAAAACAAAATGAAGACTTTGGAGTGGCCTAGCCAAAGTCCTGACCTGAATCCTATTGAGATGTTGTGGTATGACCTTAAAAAGGCCGTTCATGCTCGAAAACCCTCTAATGTAACTGAATTAGGACAATTCTGCAAAGATGAGTGGGCCAAAATTCCTCCAGGACGCTGTAAAAGCCTCATTGCACATTATCGCAAACGCTTGGTTGCAGTTGTTGCTGCTAAGGGTGGCCCAACCAGTTATTAGGTTTAGGGGGCAATCACTTTTTCACACAGGGCCATGATGGTTTGGATTTTTTTTCACCTTTAATAATAAACACCTTCATTTACAAATTGCATTTTGTGTTTACTTGTGTTGTCCTTGACTATTGTTTAAATTGGTTTGATGTTCCGAAACACTTAAGTGTGACAAACATGCAAAGGAACAGGAAATGAGGAAGGGGGCAAACACTTTTTCACACCACTGTATATCTATCTCTATATCTATCTATATCCATCTATATCTATATATCTCTATATCTATCTCTATATATCTATCTCTATATATGAGAAGGAGAGGTAGTACCCTCCGGCTGCCGTACTGGTCCAGGCTGAGATCTTGATGCCGGTCTCTGTTCCACTGACGCAGCATCTCCTTCATCAGGCTGAACACAGTTCATTAATAATATATAATATTAACAGTATACTCATTAATTATTATTAATGTAACAATACACCAAACCGATTGGTTCATATCACCATTGTAATCTTTATTAAATAACATTTAAAAAACTGAACACCAAATACTAGTTATATATATTTATAGTGTGTATATATATTGTGTGTCTGTGTACATATATTGTGTGTACAAATAGAGTGTGTGAGTGTGTGTATACATATAGTGTGTGAGTGTGTGTATACATATAGTGTGTGTGTGAGAGAGAGAGAGAGAGAGAGAGAGAGAGAGAGAGAGAGAGAGAGAGAGAGAGAGAGAGAGAGAGAGAGAGAGAGAGAGAGAGAGAGAGAGAGAGAGAGAGAGAGAGAGAGAGAGAGAGAGAGAGAGAGAGAGAGAGAGAGAGAGAGAGAGAGTGTGTGTGTGTATGTGTGTGTGTGTGTGTGTGTGTACCTGCGGACTAGCGGGTCAGGCTCGACGTGGACGCGCTGCAGCAGGAAGTCCTGCAGCTGGGCGGAGGGCACGGCGGCGCTGAGCAGCAGGCGGCAGGCAGCGAGACGCAGCTCCGCCTCCTCCTCAGTCTCCACACAGCGCAGCAGCACCTCCTGCACGTCCTGGGAGGACAAACCCAGCGCACCCACTGCTGCAACCACACCCACAACAACAACCACACCCACAACAACAACCACACCCACAACAACAACACCCACAACAACAACAACAACTTTAAGAAACTGAAATAAAGATAAGTTTTGTAACTTGTATTTAATAAATAAAGACTACATGTTTCTTGTTGTATTTACAGAACATTCACCTTTGATGGCCGACAGTCGAACATCTCGAGCTGTGTCGTCCTCGACCACCTGCAGCAGACGCCTCACCACCTGTCACCCAGAACACACCTGTACTCTCAGAGAACTACATCACCCAGAACACACCTGTACTCTCAGAGAACTACAGTCACCCAGAACACACCTGTACTCTCAGAGAACTACAGTCACCCAGAACACACCTGTACTCTCAGAGAACTACAGTCACCCAGAACACACCTGTACTCTCAGAGAACTACAGTCACCCAGAACACACCTGTACTCTCAGAGAACTACAGTCACCCAGAACACACCTGTACTCTCAGAGAACTACAGTCACCCAGAACACACCTGTACTCTCAGAGAACTACAGTCACCCAGAACACACCTGTACTCTCAGAGAACTACAGTCACCCAGAACACACCTGTACTCTCAGAGAACTACATCAACCAGAACACACCTGTACTCTCAAAGAACTACAGTCACCCAGAACACACCTGTACTCTCAGAGAACTACATCAACCAGAACACACCTGTACTCTCAGAGAACTACAGTCACCCAGAACACACCTGTACTCTCAGAGAACTACATCAACCAGAACACACCTGTACTCTCAGAGAACTACATCAACCAGAACACACCTGTACTCTCAAAGAACTACAGTCACCCAGAACACACCTGTACTCTCAGAGAACTACATCAACCAGAACACACCTGTACTCTCAGAGAACTACATCAACCAGAACACACCTGTACTCTCAGAGAACTACATCAACCAGAACACACCTGTACTCTCACAAAGAACTACAGTCACCCAGAACACACCTGTACTCTCATAAAGAACTACATCAACCAGAACACACCTGTACTCTCACAAAAAACTACAGTCACCCAGAACACACCTGTACTCTCACAAAAAACTACAGTCACCCAGAACACACCTGTACTCTCACAAAGAACTACATCAACAAGAACACACCTGTACTCTCAGAGAACTACAGGACAGCTGCAGCGTTAGCAGCATTAGCAACATTAGCAGCGTTAGCAGCATTAGCAGGACTTGTGAGTTCATCATGTGACAGCGAGAACATGGAAGGAGCAGTACGTCCTGTATGTCCCTCACCAGCCAACACATTTCATGGAGCATGAACACGGAGCGTCTGAACCTGAATATGTCCTAGTGTCTCCTCTGGGACAGGAACCTGAATATGTCCTAGTGTCTCCTCTGGGACAGGAACCTGAATATGTCCTAGTGTCTCCTCTGGGACAAGAACCTGAATATGTCCTAGTGTCTCCTCTGGGACAGGAACCTAATATGTCCTAGTGTCTCCTCTGGGACAAGAACCTGAATATGTCCTAGTGTCTCCTCTGGGACAAGAACCTGAATATGTCCTAGTGTCTCCTCTGGGACAAGAACCTGAATATGTCCTAGTGTCTCCTCTGGGACAAGAACCTGAATATGTCCTAGTGTCTCCTCTGGGACAGGAACCTGAATATGTCCTAGTGTCTCCTCTGGGACAGGAACCTGAATATGTCCTAGTGTCTCCTCTGGGACAAGAACCTGAATATGTCCTAGTGTCTCCTCTGGGACAGGAACCTTAATATCTTTGAGTTGTGGACAAAACGAGACATTTGAGGACGTCATCTTGGGCTTTTGGGGAAACTCTGATCCACCTTTTAGAGCCAGGACTCCTCCTCCATTCATCCAGACATTACTCCGCCATGAAAACCACTGAGTAGCTGCAGTCCTTCTCTACAGACATCCTACTCAACCCAATACATATCTTCTCTCTTACTGTGCCGTCCTTCAGCTGCAGAGACGCCACCGTCAGACACGCTTGTTTCCGGACGGCAGTGAACTCATCACTGAGGCAGCTGACGAGCGGCTCCAGCAGCGTCGCCCCCGTTAACTTCAGATGGTCAATTACATCCAGAGCCTCCATCCGGGCCTGGAGACCCTGCCCCTCCTCCAGTTTTAACCTACATAGGTAGGATGGATAGGAAGGATGAATGGATAGGTAGGATGGATGGATGGGTAGGTAGGATGGGTGGATGGATAGGTAGGAAGGATGGGTGGATAGGTAGGATGGATGGATGGATAGGTAGGATGGATGGGTGGATAGGTAGGATGGATGGATGGATAGGTAGGATGGATGGATAGGTGGATAGGTAGGATGGATGGATAGGTGGATAGGTAGGATGGATGGATGGTGGATAGGTAGGATGGATGGATAGGTGGATAGGTAGGATGGATGGATGGTGGATGGGTAGGATGGATGGATAGGTAGGTAGGATGGATGATAGACCGACAGACAGATAGATAAATGCGTTACACGTTACAGAGACATACACTCATACAGAAATATACTAGAAATAATAAATAAGAAAACAAATGAGAGCAGAAGTGGGCTCCTTTACGGTAGTTAGCATGTAGTGCTAACTGTAGTTAGCATGTAGTTAGCATGTAGTGCTAACTGTAGTTTCCTTCAGCACCTGAGCTCAGTGTGGACTTGGTGCCTCTTCCCCAGCTTCATGAGCGTCTCTGCAGCAGCGAGGCGGACCGTGTTGATGTGGTCGCTACGCATCAGCTCGCACAGCTTCTGCACCACATCCTGCAACATAACCGGGACACAGAGTCACATCCTGCAACACAACCGGGACACACAGTCACATCCTGCAACACAACCGGGACACACAGTCACATCCGGCAACACAACCGGGTCACATCCGGCAACACAACCAGGACACAGAGTCACATCCTGCAACACAACCGGGACACAGAGTCACATCCTGCAACACAACCGGGACACAGAGTCACATCCTGCAACACAACCGGGACACAGAGTCACATCCTGCAACACAACCGGGACACAGAGTCACATCCGGCAACACAACCGGGTCACATCCGGCAACACAACCGGGACACAG
This sequence comes from Percina caprodes, assembly GCA_013375575.1. Taxonomy (NCBI): domain Eukaryota; kingdom Metazoa; phylum Chordata; class Actinopteri; order Perciformes; family Percidae; genus Percina; species Percina caprodes. Next base: position 528,468 of record JABXJD010000326.1, read on the forward strand.
AGTCACATCTGGCAACACAACCGGGACACAGAGTCACATCCGGCAACACAACCGGGACACAGAGTCACATCCGGCAACACAACCGGGACACAGTCACATCCTGCAACAGAGTCAAAGGCTAACTTTGGTTTGGTTTTTATAACCTGGACCCTATCTTTCCAGGTTTCTGTGTCTGAGTGTCTGATGGAACAACAATCTCTGAAACTGGTCCAGTATTAAGCAAGAAACAAACCCGGTCTACCTTGTTAACGGGTCCTTTGAGGCTGCAGAGTGTGCTACAGGATAGAAGTCTGTCCCTCCAATCAGAGCTGTTGAGCCGCTCAGCCAGCAGCGAACGCACAAGAGTCTGCAGAGGAGACCAGGACGGAGACAGGTTACCACTGGCCAATGGGAGGAGACAGACTAGAGCCAGACTGATAGGCAGACAGGCTGGCAGACAGACAGGCAGACAGACAGACAGGCTGGCAGACAGACAGGCAGGCAGGCAAAGAGAGGTTCTGACCGTCTGGCTGCTGATGAAGCTCAGCAGTGAAACCACCAGCTGGCTGTCGACGGGTTGGTCCTCGCTGTCGTCCTCCTCGTCCTCCTCGTCCTGGCGGAGGAAGAGCTGAGCTACGAGTCTCTGGATGACGCCGTGACTGTAGTCTCCATCCAGAGCTGAACGCTGGGCAGCCAACCAGCTGTCAGGATCTAAAGCTGCACCACAGGAAACACACCACAGGTAACACACCACAGGTAACACACCACAGGTAACACACCACAGGAAACACACCACAGGAAACACACCACAGGAAACACACCACAGGAAACACACCACAGGAAACACACCACAGGAAACACACCACAGGAAACACACCACAGGAAACACACCACAGGAAACACACCACAGGAAACACACCACAGGAAACACACCACAGGAAACACACAGTGACAAACAGCTGGCCAACAAGCTCTGTTGACGGGGCAGTTCTCACCTTCATTAAGCAGTGGAGGACAAAAGCCTGGTTCAGGTCTAAGACTGACAACAAGTCCAAACTTTAGTCTCCGGTCTGTAAATGGACTTTCTTCTTCTTATATATCTTTTCTAGTCTCGACTACGCAAAGCTCTTCTAATAGTCCAGGAACCGTACACACACACACACACACACACACACACACACACACACACACACACACACACACACACACACACACACACACACACACACACACACACACACACACACACACACACACACACACACACACACACACACACACACACACACACACACACACACACACACACACACACACACACACACACACACACACACACACACACACACACACACACACACACACACACACACACACACACACACACACACACACACACACACACACACACACACACACACACACACACACACACACACACACACACACACACACACACACACACACACACACACACACACACACACACACACACACACACACACACACACACACACACACAGTGGCCGAGGCTGCCATACAAGGTGCCACCTGCTCATCAGATACACACTCACACACATCTACACACCTGCTCATCAGATACACACTCACACACATCTACACACCTGCTCATCAGATACACACTCACACACACACACACACACACATCTACACACCTGCTCATCAGATACACACTCACACACATCTACACACCTGCTCATCAGATACACACACATCTACACACCTGCTCATCAGATACACACTCACACACAGATGGCGCAGCATCTGGGGCAACTCAGGGTTCAGTGTCTCTCTAAATACACCTTATTAAATAAAATACACCTTATTAAATAAAATACACCTTATTAAATAAAATACACCTTATTAAATAAAATACACCTTATTAAATAAAATACACCTTATTAAATAAAATAGATTTTTTTTATTTGTCAATGACATTTGTTATTTTTTGACATCTTTTCACATTTTTGTCCCATTATTTACCATTTGTTCACATTTTAATCACTTTAATTTACATTTTCTGTCTTTTTTTTTACACTTTATTTAAAGTTATTTTACCAAGTGTTTGTTCTCCAAATGCTATAAAATCGATAAAAACACCCAAATTCAATGAAAGTGTTTTTGGTGCGAAACAATTAACAGTGAGAGGAAAGGGTACAATCAAATGTAAAGTATTTATTATTTATTTGTAAATAGTTATTTAAAATCTGCCAAACCTCGTTCACAAAACATAGTTTTCAACTTGTCTCTCTTTCACCGACCTCCACTGTGTATGGCGTTGGTATTCAGCCAGGTTGCACGGATAAAAGTCGCAATTAAATTAAAATAAGAGACTATAGGTGTGCTGGATATATGCCGAATATACCAGACAACCCTCCTGATTAATAAACAACCTAATTTATGTTTGGTGAGGGGAGAAGTATTTTTGAAAAAATGAAACAAAAGTACATTTTGACATTTAGTTAATGCAGTATGGTTGGGATGTTTCCCGCATACAATCCTCCAATATATCCACACTGCTAACTAACCTGGCTCCTTGAAACGTTAAAAACAAATGTCCTCCCTCTCCAAAGAAGGCTGCCTCGTTTCCACATAATAATTAAAAGTGTTATTATTAATATTATTTACCTTGTGAAACTGGAGCGGTTTGATCCAACGCCATTTTCAACAAGTTCCCGCCTTTCCGTCTCTGTTCCTACACGGTGACAAAAGTCAGTATTAAATTAAATATTAACATATTATAATGTCAATAACCAGAAACACTGGGCTGTTAAACTGGGACAAAACAAACCCCAGTAACCGAGATGCTAGCTAGCTAACGTTGTTTAACGTTACCTGGTTGCTACGGCTCTGACTGCTGTTGTCACCATAGCAACAGTGGTTGAGGCCGTAGACAGTATATTGTATATTACTTATAATATATATTCTATGGTATTTTATATATATATATATATATATATATATATATATATATATATATATATATATATATATATATAGGTGACGAGACGCTTACTCCACGAGACGAGACACATCACGAGATTGGGTTCACGAGAACGAGACGAGACGAGATTTTTAAAAATTTTTAACTTTAAATTTAAAGAAATCCTCGATGAAATATATGAATGGAAAATAGTTTTTTTATTCAACTGAAAAATCACAAAATGCAAAACAATTTAGGTGCATTTTGAAATCAACTATTAATGATGAATGTTATTTAACTTTTTTTTTTACTATTTTAATGAATTATATGCAGTGAAGGACGTGCAAACACTGCAAAGTGTTTTGTATAAACTCTACCAACTGGCTTCTGTACAGTTTCACAGGAGAAATCTAACTCCTTTCCACAAACCGAACATAAAAAAAATAAACAGTATAAATAAAATAAATGTGTAAATAACAGAAAAATAGGGTTAGGGTTAATGTTGCCACACAAATGATTTAAAAGTGGCAGGGGGATCTTCAATAGTAATTTCACGCTCCATCATGCTGACATCACATCGCCTCACGAGACAACTTTTCACCTCGACGAGAAATCTCGTCACGTTTTATCTCGCGAGATCTCGTAAAACGAGATCTCGTCACACTAATATATATATATATATATATATATATATATATATATATATATATATATATATATATATATATATATATATATATATATATATATATATAAATAATACAGTACAGGCCAGAAGTTTGGACCCCCTTCTCCTCCAATGAGTTTCCTTTATCTTCATGACTATTTCCATTGTAGATCATCATGAAGCATCAGAACTATGAATGAATTCATGTGAAATTATGGACTTAAAGTAGAAATAACTGAAAACATGTCTTATATTCTAGTTTCTTCCTTTGCTCTGATTACTGTTTCACACACATGAGCTTCAAGAGGAAGTCACCTGAAGTCAGCAGCTTCTCTCCGTTGAATGTCACTACAGATCCTGCCTGCTGACACAGAGCCCCCAGGCCGAGGGGGGGCAGCAGGACCCAGACCGCCACTCCTCCCAGCGTCTATGGAAGCACTTTTAAGCTTCATGCCTTTGTCCATTTGACTGTGAAGGAAGAGGAGTCACGAGGGAAGGAATTACAACATAAAGACGTTATCGAGCCCGTAGGAGGTCAAACAGACGGTAACTAGAGCTCTGGACGCAAGACTCCACTAAATACAACGGACCTGCTAACAAAGAAACAAAGGGGACCATATGTTGGCTGATCAGCCCGATCCTGACCCACAGGGGGAGACCCACAACTACAGACTCACAATGCAGAACCTAACAACTGATTCCAAATGAAATCTACTTTTACTTCTCTTACCTCAAAAATTACTCTAAATCTAAACCCCAGAATACCTGCAGAGAGAATAAAGCTACCCCCTTAGTGTCTGACCCCCCCCCCAGTGTCTGACCAATACTGTTCTCCTGTCTTGAAACATCTGCCATTGCAGCAGGTGTTGTATATTTAGTCATTTTTAGCTGATATGGAGCCGGTTGTTAAAGTCTTGTGATTGAAGCGTGAGCTGGAAACATGAACTCTAACAACGTTCACACGGTAAAGGAGTAACCAGGCAACAGTTACATTTATTAATAAAAACTCAGCAAAACAAATAGAAGACAACTTAATTAATTTCCCGCCTCGCCACCCTCTTCCTGTCGTAGCATCTTTGCAGTTCAGCAGTGCTAATGGCCCCCTCCTCTTCTCCGTCAGCCACTGCTCCACAGTCCTTTTCTTGGGGTCTGCTCTGGAGCAGACCGGTTCCCTGGTCTTCCTCTAGATACTGGTCTGCAGCAGAGTAAGGGACAGGTCCTCCGTTTTGGAGGACGGAAAGGACCTTCCTGCATGGCCTTCCACTTCTTGTGTAGTCTCCAGATGGTGGTGGGGCATACAGGTCTTCATCCACAGGTCTTCATCCACTGCCTCAGTGGATGCCTCCTGTGTAGCTAAGGCCAGCAAGGAGAGGCCAAAAAGTAAAATGGCCAATAAAGACAAGGTGGAGGCAGATGCCCAGGCTCTTGTGCGGGAGGGTGGTGGTGACCCCAGGGACCGCCGACTGGTGCTCAGCCAGAGCGAGCTCCAGTTTGGCCAGTACCGGGGTCAGACCTTCCACTGGCTCCTGTCAAACGACCTGGGGTTTGCAGTGATGGTTCTGGCTGCTCACCGAAAGGAGAGGGAGAGTGGGGTGAGCCTGGAGAGCCCGCTGATGGCAAACAAAGAGGCCCTGGACCGATACGTGGGCCTCTTTCCAGAGGTGGTGTCGGCCATCAGGAGGAGGAGGATAGGCGAAGGGTCGCTCGTGGCTCCACAGGAGGAAGACTCCCGGCTGGTGGGCTTTGGGAAGCATGCAGCTCTTACATACAAGGAGCTGTATGACTCCACTGTCCCGGAGCTCCTCAGGTAAACTGGGAAATGCTGCTTGTATTAAATTGTATATGGGTATATATGTATATGTACTTTACAAAACCTTTATTTGACGCCACTTTACATTCAGCCATACCTTCTGCTCATTGTCTGTTTGCTTGTTTGTTTTGCTTTTATTGTAGAAAATGCTGCTGTAATAAGGGAATTAAAGTGTAATCTATATAAAGTATAATCTAATCTAAGTGCTTGTATCTCTATAACCTTATGTCTTGGTTTCTCATCAGCTACAAGCTGTGGTTGAAGGGGGTTTCTGCTGAGGTGGGCACCAAACTGTCCGACATTAAGCAGTATTTGGCAAAGAAGTCCCCAGCCACCACAGTGCAGCCATCGCTGTCCACAACTGTAGTCATTTCAGGTATTATTATTACCCTAAAGTTGTTATAACACATTAAGAGAGAGAGAGAGAGGGGGGGGGAGGGAGGGAGAATTTGAGGTTTGGTTTTGGTTTGTAAGGTTGTTGTTTCTGAATAACATTTCTGTTCCTGTTCTTTTTCCAGGCAGCAGCAGCAACATGCCCCCTCTGTGGTGGTCCGGCGGGGCACACGGGACACTTGAGCTACAGAGGAAACCACTTCTGCGAGACGGGGGCCGCAGGGCGGATGACTCTGAGGCAGTGGATGAAGACCTGTATGCCCCACCACCATCTGGAGACTACACAAGAAGTGGAAGGCCATGCAGGAAGGTCCTTTGCTGCCTCCAAAACGGAGGACCTGTCACCTGTGTGGCCGACACACGGTCAGAGCCACCGGCCACAGGAAGACCAGGGAGCTGTCTGCTCCAGGTCCGACCCAAAGAAAAGGACTGGAGCAGTGGCTGAGGGAGAAGGGGGGCATTAGCACTGCTGAACTGGAAAAAAAGACTACGACAGGAAGAGGGTGGCGAGGCGGGGAATTAATCAAGTTGTAATGTCTGCTATTTATTTGTATTTTGCTGAGTGTGTTTATTAATAAATGTTGTAACTGTTGCCTGGTTACTCCTTTACCGTGTGAACGTTGTTAGAGTTCATGTTTCCAGCTCACGCTTCAATCACAAGACTTTAACAACCGACCCCATATCAGCTAAAAATGACTAAATATACAACAATGCTGCAATGGCAGATGTTTCAAGACAAGAGTACAGTACTGGTCAGACACTGGGGGTCAGACACTAAGGGGGGGTTCCCACTTTAAGTTTTATGCATTTCTGCTTGTTTTCACGGTTTGTGTCAATATCTTAGATTTTTTTTAATTGAGCTTTTTGTATATGGCCAAAACTAGACATCTATTACGCATTTTTCCTGATTAAATACCCAATTCATGTTTCGTGAGGGGAGAATTATTTTTGAAAAAGTAAAAAAGCACATGTTAATGCAGTATAGTTGGGATGTTTCCCTGCATACAATTCTCCAATATAGCCACACTTGAAACGTTTAAGAAATGTCCTCCCTCAGCCTTATGGGGGGGAAACAAACAAATACCAGAATGTACCGCAATCCCACGCAGATCCCTCTGAACACCGGTCAGATGTACCTAAAGTAGGGTCAGACAACACATCCAGCTGAAAAGCTGCCATGGTACGCTACTCAAGCACAATCACGCCAAGTTTAATGTTCGATATTAATAACAAGCCCACACATTAGGCCTCCGACCTTGCCTCATAGAAACCAATCTTCCCCAGAACCTGCCTAACCAATACTAAACCCTGTCTATCTTCTGAAGCCGTGCCGGGCTCGAGGCAACTTACAGGCATCACATCAGCGGCCGAAGCCCTGAAACGCCAGCCCCCTTTGGAGAACGCCGTCTCCGCCCAGGATTGACTCCGAAAACAAAAAAGGCAAAACAATAAACTAGTGTCCGAAGGAAAGGCTGATGAGGCCCAGCTGGACACCCCCCTACCTGGACTGGGGAAGCAGTTTCACCATCACACACCAGCAAAGCCACGGAGACCACACAGGGCTACGTAAGAATATCAAACAGAAAGCAACAGACAATGAAATCAGCACAAACAAAAGCTCCCAGATGACCCCCCCCCAAAAACTGTTACAACCCAAAGTGGTCTAGGGGTGGAGGACGCAAACAGCTTCAAATAATACAATTGGGACAGAAAACATAACAAAACAACAATAATAAAAAATAAGGAAATGTTATCGTGCCTGCACAACACGAGGCAACTTAAGACAATCTCCTAAAGGAAGACGAGAATAGGCACAGTTACCACAAGCCGGTCCCAGGGCCGGTCCCAGGGTCCCAGGGCCGGTCCCAGGGCCGGTCCATGCTTCCACAGAAGCCCCCTCTGCCCACAGCCATGCTGCCCTCTTAAGCTGCCAAGCACTGATCAGCTGATCATCCTCAGCTGCTGGCCTGTCATCAGCAGCACACCTGCAGAGAATCACACACTTGCAGAGAATACACGGCACGTGACCCCCCCCCTCCCATAACAGGGAACCCCTTCCTCTTCACACACCCATGAGCATCATCACAAATTACCAGTTCACCATGAGTTCATCTGTACCCTCACTGATCCTCCTGTCCAAGCAGAAACTCACTTAAGACCCCCAGAACTGGTCTCACCCACGGGACAGTGGATCAGCGACGATGTTGTCGTCTCCCCTCTTGTGTTCAGCAGCACACCTGCAGACACACACACCCACACCCACACGTAACAAGGACTATGACAGGAAGAGGGTAGAGAGGCGTCAAAATAACTTATATTGTTTACTTGTATATAATGTCAGCTATTTCTATTGGCTTGTTTGCATTTGCTGTGTGTTTTTATAAATAAATGTCTGCCTGGTTCTTATTTCCTGTGTGAACATCGTTAGTAAGACTTCATGACTTCAGCTCCCGCTTCAATCACAAGACTAACAACTGAGTCCATATCGGCTACAAAAAAGACTAAATATACAACACCTGCTGCAATGGCAAATGCTTAGAGACAGTGGTACAGTATGATCAGACACTAAGGGGGGGGGACCACAGCACACTGGTTTCCACTTTTCTGCAGGTTTTAGGCATTTCTGCTTGTTTTCAGTTTGTTTCAATCTTATTTTTTTTTAAATTGACCAAATTGAGCTTTCCGTTTGTGGCCAAAACTAGAAATTACGCATTTTTCCTGATTAATAAACAACCTAAATCATGTTTGATGGGAGAAGTATTTTTGAAAAAGTGAAACAAAAGTACATTTTGACATTTAGTTAATGCAGTATGGTTGGGATGTTTCCCGCATACAATCCTCCAATATATCCACACTGCTAACTAACCTGGCTCCTTGAAACGTTAAAAAAAAATGTCCTCCCTCTCCAAAGAAGGCTGCCTCGTTTGCACACGGTCAGCTAAGTACTATTAGTATTAATATTATTTACCTTGTGAAACTGGAGCGGTTTAATCCGACGCCATTTTGAGAGCTTCTTTGTCAACACGTTCCCGCCGCTTTCCGTCTCTGTTCCTACACGGTGACAAAAATCAGTATTAAATTAAAAATTAACATACTATAATGTCAATAACCAGAAACACTAGGCGATTAACTGGGACAAAACAAACCCCAGTAACCGAGATGCTAGCTAGCTAACGTCGCCGGGGACCTGTGGTTTACCTGGGGGGAGATCAGAGGTGAAGATGGCGGTCGATGGCCGACATCAAGTGGTCCGAGTTGAATCCGAGTTTCACGCTTCGCAGGGCCGCAGGCTTGATGACAGCTCCAGTATCTACGGTAAAACAATCATTAATCATATATTCACTTTATTTAAGCAAAAAAAACAACTTTTGAAATGAGTTTTACGCTATAAACTGTAAAAATAAAGTTTATATCAGCCAACGGTCGGTGGCTCAGTTGGCATATCCCTCCGCGGTGAGTCGTAACAGCGTTAATAACGCAGTTTTAAAGTTATAATATAGTTAAATAAAAGCTCATTGGTGTGTGTTGTATGCCGAAGAGTCTGATCTAAATTCCTGATTCAAATAAATCCTCACTCATCCTTGTGGAGGGAATAATTCTTACGAAATAGCTAAATACATATATATTGTGAGGTTAAATTAATGGAATACAGTTGGGCGATTTCCCCGCATACAATAAAATGTCATGTTTCGGGGATTAATTATATTTAACCATTACAACAATACACGCCGAGGACACAAGCATAACTTTAAATGGGACGCGAATACTGTGAGATAAACTTTGTTTTCTCTGCCAAATCTCGTTTAAAAGAAGTGTGTTTTACGGTGCATCTCTCACCGACTACTGTTGTGTATAGTGTAGGTTGTACGGATAAAAGTTGCTGTCTCGCCAAAATAAAAGCTCGTTGGTGAGTTGCTTTTATGCCGAATTTCTTAGACTAAACCCCCGATTACATTACATCCTTATTTATGTTTGGCGAAGTAAGAATTATTCATAAAAAAAGCAAACTAATATAAATTGTGAGATTGTATTATTGGAATATGGTTTGGCGATTTCCAGCATAAAATAAAATACGACGTTTCGTGGATTAGTTATTTATAAACATTTATAAACAATGCACATCAAGGACACATACATTAATATAAAAAGTTGCTGTAACTAATGTTACATATTCTGTGTTTTCTCCATGTTCTGCAGTCAGAGACGGCACTATAGTCCGTTTTATTGTGAAAATCCGGATCCGCCGGTAAGTAACGGCGGACTAGTTTTGGAAACTTGTTTTTTCACTTGATCAAGCGGACTAAGAATTAAAAACTTTAACGAGGGACCCTAGGATACGTGAAAATATGGTTTTTAACCGTGGGCTGAGACTTCTGGACCCCACTGTGACTGGTTTTATTTTTGGGATTATAAACGATGCATTAACCGACCAACCTTGATGATGATGGACATCTTTTATCGCCGGGGACCTGTGGTTTACCTGGGGGGAGATCAGAGGTGAAGATGGGGTCGATGGCCGACATCAAGTGGTCCGAGTTGAATCCGAGTTTCACGCTTCGCAGGGCCGCAGGCTTGATGACAGCTCCAGTATCTACGGTAAAACGATCAGTAATCATATATTCACTTTATTTAGGCAAAAAATTACAACTTTTGAAACGAGTTTTGCGCTATAAACTGTAAAAAATAAAGTTTAAATTAGCCAATGGTCGGTAGCTCAGTTGGCATATCCCTCCGCGGTGAGGCGTAACAGCGTTAACGCAGTTTTAAAGTTATAATATAGTTAAATGAAAGCTCATTGGGGTGTGTGTGTGTGTGTGTGTGTGTGTGTGTGTGTGTGTGTGTGTGTGTGTGTGTGTATGCCGAAGAGTCTGGTCTAAATTCCTGATTTAAATAAATCCTCACTCATCCTTGTGGAGGGGAAAATTCTTATGAAAAAGCTAAATACATATAATATGAGGTTTAGTTAATGGAATACAGTTTGGCGACCCCCCTCCACAATATAATGTCATGTTTCGGGGATTAATTATATTTAACCATTACAACAATACACGCCGAGGACACAAGCTTAACTTTAAATGGGACCCGAATACTGTGAGATAAACTTTGTTTTCTCTGCCAAATCTCGTTTAAAAGAAGTGTGTTTTACGGTGCATCTCTCACCGACTACTGTTGTGTATAGTGTAGGTTGTACGGATAAAAGTTGCTGTCTCGCCAAAATAAAAGCTCGTTGGTGAGTTGCTTTTATGCCGAATTTCTTAGACTAAACCCCCGATTAGAGAAAATCCTTATTTGTTTGTCGAGGTGAGAATTATTTATGAAAAAGCCAAACTAATATAAATTGTGAGATTGTATTAGTGAATATGGTTTGGCAATTTCCAGGCATAAAATAAAATAGGACGTTTCGTGGATTAGTTATTTATAAACATTACAACAATGCACATCAAGGACACAAATAAATATAACGGTTGCTGTAACTAATGTTACATATTCTGTGTTTCCTCCATGTTCTGCAGTCAGAGACGGCACTATAGTCAGTTTTATTGTGAAAATCCGGATCCGCCGGTAACGGCGGACTAGTTTTGGAAACTTGTTTTTTCACTTGACCAAGCGGACTAACAATTAAAAACTTTAACGAGGGACCCTAGGGTACGTAAAAAATATAATGTTTTTTAACCGTGGGCTGAGACTTCTGGACCCCACTGTGACTGGTTTTATTTTTGGGATTATAAACGATGCATTAACCGACCAACCTTGATGATGATGGACATCTTTTATCGCCGGGGACCTGCGGTTTACCTGGGGGGAGATCAGAGGTGAAGATGGGGTCGATGGCCGACATCAAGTGGTCCGAGTTGAATCCGAGTTTCACGCTTCGCAGGGCCGCAGGCTTGATGACAGCTCCAGTATCTACGGTAAAACAATCAGTAATCATATATTCACTTTATTTAAGCAAAAAAAACAACTTTTGAAACGAGTTTTGCGCTATAAACTGTAAAAATAAAGTTTATATTAGCCAACGGTCGGTGGCTCAGTTGGCATATCCCTCCGCGGTGATGCGTAACAGCGTTAACGCAGTTTTAAAGTTATAATATAGTTAAATAAAAGCTCGTGTGTGTGTGTGGGTTGTATGCCGAAGAGTCTGGTCTAAATTCCTGATTCAAATAAATCCTCATCCCTGTGAATAATTCTTTTGAAAAAGCTAAATACATATATATTGTGAGGTTTAATTAATGAATACAGTTGGGCGATTTCCCCGCATACAATAAAATGTCATGTTTCGGGGATTAATTATATTTAATCATTACAACAATATCCAAATCTCGTTTAAAAGAAGTGTGTTTTACGGTGCATCTCTCACCGACTACTGTTGTGTATAGTGTAGGTTGTACGGATAAAAGTTGCTGTCTCGCCAAAATAAAAGCTCGTTGGTGTGTTGCTTGTATGCCGAATTTCTTAGACTAAACCCCCGATTACATTACATCCTTATTTATGTTTGGCGAGGTGAGAATTATTCATAAAAAAGCCAAACTAATATAAATTGTGATGATTTTATTAATGGAATATGGTTTGGCGATTTCCAGCATAAAATAAAATAGGACGTTTCGTGGATTAGTTATTTATAAACATTTATAAACAATGCACATCAAGGACACATAACGATATATAAGTTGATTAATGTTAGTATTTTGTGTTTTAATGTTCTGCAGCAGACCGCAGCGACAGCAGCGCCCCCCCCTCCACACACGGTCTTAGACTGACATCTGCTGGTGAGTGTGTGCAACTGCATTGATTTCATTATTTTAGGATTACAGCGATAGTAAAACTTTCAAAAATTATAATAGCAGCTCTTTTATTACATAGATAAATAATAAATAAATAACCCAACTAAAAATAGAAGCTGAAAAACGTAGGGTCTCTGAGGCCAAAACAAACAAAAAGCCATACTACCTGGAAAGAAAATGCAACTGAGCTACAGAGTCAGAGTGCTAACCTCCCTGGCTGTCCCCAAACCAGGAGAAAAGGGGGTCAAAACAAATGGCAGAGAACCCTTACCAGCTCCACATAACCAGGACTCATTATCAAGTAGTTCACCAACTGCACCCAGCATGACAGGAAGTTTGGTGGCAAGAGGAAGGGGGGGGGTCCTCAGACCTGGGAGCTTATATGCAGCCTCTCTGATGACCAGATGGGAAACACCTGTGGAGGATCAGGCACTCAGGGGTGGCACACCTGCAACACAAAAACAAACAGCTCTCTACCAAGAAGAGGCCAGAGTAGCGTTAGCCCCCCCCACCCCCCAACAGCACCGCTCCGGCTCCGGCTGCACTGCTCCGGCTCCAACAGCACCGCTCCAGCTGCACTCCTCCGACTCCGGCAGCACCGCTCCGGCTCCAACAGCACCACTCTTGCTCCGGCTGCACTGCTCCGGCTCCAACAGCACCGCTCCAGCTGCACTCCTCCGGCTCCGGCAGCACCGCTCCGGCTCCGGCTGCACCGCTCCGGCTCCAACAGCACCGCTCCGGCTCCGGCTGCACCGCTCCGGCTGCACTGCTCCGGCTCCAACAGCACCACTCTGGCTCCGGCTGCACTGCTCCGGCTCCAACAGCACCGCTCCAGCTGCACTCCTCCGGCTCCGGCAGCACCGCTCCGGCTCCGGCTGCACCGCTCCGGCTCCAACAGCACCGCTCCGGCTCCGGCTGCACCGCTCCGGCTGCACTGCTCCGGCTCCAACAGCACCACTCTGGCTCCGGCTGCACTGCTCCGGCTCCAACAGCACCGCTCCAGCTGCACTCCTCCGGCTCCGGCAGCACCGCTCCGGCTCCGGCTGCACCGCTCCGGCAGCACCGCTCCAGCTGCACTCCTCCGACTCCGGCTGCACTCCTCCGACTCCGGCAGCACCGCTCCGGCTCCGGCAGCACCGCTCCGGCTCCGGCTGCACCGCTCCGGCAGCACCGCTCCGACTCCGGCAGCACCGCTCCGGCAGCACCGCTCCGACTCCGGCAGCACCGCTCCGGCAGCACCGCTCCGGCAGCACTCCTCCGACTCCGGCAGCACTCCTCCGACTCCGGCTGCACTCCTCCGACTCCGGCTGCACCGCTCCGGCTCCGGCAGCACCGCTCCGGCTCCGGCTGCACTGCTCCGGCTGCACCGCTCCGGCAGCACCGCTCCGGCTCCGGCTGCACCGCTCCGGCTGCACCGCTCCGGCTCCAACAGCACCGCTCCGGCTCCAACAGCACCGCTCCGACTCCGGCAGCACCGCTCCGGCTGCACCGCTCCGGCTCCAACAGCACCGCTCCGACTCCGGCAGCACCGCTCCGGGTCCGGCAGCACCGCTCCGGCAGCACCGCTCCGGCTCCAACAGCACCGCTCCGACTCCGGCAGCACCACTCCGGCTGCACCGCTCCGGCTCCAACAGCACCGCTCCGACTCCGGCAGCACCGCTCCGGCTGCACCGCTCCGGCTCCAACAGCACCGCTCCGACTCCGGCAGCACCGCTCCGGGTCCGGCAGCACCGCTCCGGCAGCACCGCTCCGGCTCCAACAGCACCGCTCCGACTCCGGCAGCACCACTCCGGCTGCACCGCTCCGGCTCCAACAGCACCGCTCCGACTCCGGCAGCACCGCTCCGGGTCCGGCTGCACCGCTCCGGCTCCAACAGCACCGCTCCGACTCCGGCAGCACCGCTCCGGGTCCGGCAGCACCGCTCCGGCTCCAACAGCACCGCTCCGACTCCGGCAGCACCACTCCGGCTGCACCGCTCCGGCTGCACCGCTCCGGCTCCAACAGCACCGCTCCGGGTCCGGCTGCACCGCTCCGGCTCCAACAGCACCGCTCCGGCTCCAACAGCACCGCTCCGACTCCGGCAGCACCACTCCGGCTGCACCGCTCCGGCTGCACCGCTCCGGCTCCAACAGCACCGCTCCGGGTCCGGCAGCACCGCTCCGACTCCGGCAGCACCGCTCCGGCTGCACCGCTCCGACTCCGGCTGCACTGCTCCGGCTCCAACAGCACCGCTCCAACAGCACCTCTCCGGCTCCGGCAGATATTTACATTTTAGCATTATTTAAGCAGTTGCACATTTTGTTTTCCCATCCTGTATATATTCAAATAGTTGTTCTCATATTTTATTCCTATTATTATTTTTATGTATATTGTATCCTAGTATTTCATTTATATTTACATTCTGTGTTGTGGGAATGATGTACGTGTGCTACTGGAACACCATCATTTTCCATTTCTTTGGGATCAATAAATATCTATCTATCTATCTATCTATCCATCTATCTATCCATCAGTATAGTTGTATAGTGTAGTTATAATCTAGTGTTGGAGGAGCCGGTTGAACGTCTTTGTAACTCCTAAATGGCCGGACCACGGATGTTCATGGGCTGACTGCAACACATTCTGACGGTACATAGTGGGAACTACAACTCTGTGCACGGCACCCCAGTCCCCATCTAGTCCCCATCTAGTCCCCATCCAGTCATGCCTTGCTAACGCAGGTCGGGCAGCCGATTTCGCATCAACACCCCATCATGTGCCTTCTCCTCCTTTCCCTTTGCAGCTCCCACAAAACACTTTGTGAGGCTAGCGTCACCTTTTAGGACTCACGTGACGCGGTCAATAATGGAGGGATTACTGTCGGCATAGTTGGGGGGGTCCTGTTCAAGAGCTGAAGACTCTGTAGGACCGATGGAGGGCCAGCAGGGAGTGGGCCAGGTCGGCGTCTTCTTCCTGTTTACGAGCCCTGGATCGAGTGAGGACGCTAACAGGAAACGCATCAGGATGGGATTTTAACACTTCATCCATATGGTGTCTGGTGTCTGGGACCTCCACCACTTCAGGACCAGGCAGTACTTTGTTCCCAGCTACGTCATTACCCACTCAACCCCCGATATAGGAAATGAGCGGCACGCGGCAACATTAAAGACGCCCGAAATTAACTGTGACTGGACATGCACACGATGAAGTGGTGCGGGTACTGTTGGAGCTCAATCCTGCTCCGGTCTCAGGGGTCAGCAGGACGTATCCTATTTCTATGCCACGTACTATTATACATGCTTTACAGGAGGTTTCATTGCTGAGAGGCAGAAGATCAGAGAGGATGAAAGACCGCGAACCACCAGTGTCTCTCAGTTGATCTGCAACGTGTCAAAGACACAAATCCATCAAAAATGAAAGACTTGAAACATTCCTCAGGTTCAACACCTTTGAGACCCAGGACTAGGTGGAGGGACGTCCAGCTGGGAGGAGGCTTTAGGGAAGACCCAGGACTAGGTGGAGGGACGTCCAGCTGGGAGGAGGCTTTAGCGAAGACCCAGGACTAGGTGGAGGGACGTCCAGCTGGGAGGAGGCTTTAGCGAAGACCCAGGACTAGGTGGAGGGACGTACAGCTGGGAGGAGGCTTTAGCGAAGACCCAGGACTAGGTGGGGGGACGTCCAGCTGGGAGGAGGCTTTAGCGAAGACCCAGGACTAGGTGGAGGGACGTCCAGTTGGGAGGAGGCCTCGGGGAAGACCCAGGGACTAGGTGGAGGGACGTCCAGCTGGGAGGAGGCTTTAGCGAAGACCCAGGACTCGGTGGAGGGACGTCCAGCTGGGAGGAGGCTTTAGCGAAGACCCAGGACTAGGTGGAGGGACGTCCAGCTGGGAGGAGGCTTTAGGGAAGACCCAGGACTAGGTGGAGGGACGTCCAGCTGGGAGGAGGCTTTAGCGAAGACCCAGGACTCGGTGGAGGGATGTCCAGCTGGGAGGAGGCTTAAGCGAAGACTCAGGACTAGGTGGAGGGACGTCCAGCTGGGAGGAGGCTTTAGCGAAGACCCAGGACTAGGTGGAGGGACGTCCAGCTGGGAGGAGGCTTTAGCGAAGACCCAGGACTAGGTGGAGGGACGTCCATCTGGGAGGAGGCTTTAGGGAAGACCCAGGACTAGGTGGAGGGACGTCCATCTGGGAGGAGGCTTTAGGGAAGACCCAGGACTAGGTGGAGGGACGTCCAGCTGGGAGGAGGCTTTAGCGAAGACCCAGGACTAGGTGGAGGGACGTCCAGCTGGGAGGAGGCTTTAGCGAAGACCCAGGACTCGGTGTAGGGACGTCCAGCTGGGAGGAGGCTTTAGCGAAGACCCAGGACTAGGTGGAGGGACGTCCAGCTGGGAGGAGGCTTTAGCGAAGACCCAGGACTAGGTGGAGGGACGTCCAGCTGGGAGGAGGCCTCGGGGAAGACCCAGGGACTAGGTGGAGGGACGTCCAGCTTGGAGGAGGCTTTAGGGAAGATCCAGGACTAGGTGGAGGGACGTCCAGCTGGGAGGAGGCTTTAGGGAAGACCCAGGGACTAGGTGGAGGGACGTCCAGCTGGGAGGAGGCCTCGGGGAAGACCCGGGACTAGGTGGACGGACATCCAGCTGGGAGGAGGCCTCGGGGAAGACCCGGGACTAAGTGGAGGGACGTCCAGCTGGGAGGAGACTTTAGGGAAGACCCAGGACTGGGTGGAGGGACGTCCAGCTGGGAGATGGCCTCGGGGAAGACCCAGGACTGGGTGGAGGGACGTCCAGCTGGGAGGAGGCCTCGGGGAAGACCCAGGGACTAGGTGGAGGGACGTCCAGCTGGGAGGAGGCCTCGGGGAAGACCCAGGACTAGGTGGACCGACGTCCAGCTGGGAGGAGGCCTCGGGGAAGACCCAGGACTAGGTGGAGGGACGTCCAGCTGGGAGGAGGCTTTAGGGAAGACCCAGGGACTAGGTGGATGGACGTCCAGCTGGGAGGAGGCCTCGGGGAAGACCCAGGACTAAGTGGAGGGACGTCCAGCTGGGAGGAGGCCTCGGGGAAGACCCAGGGACTAGGTGGACGGACGTCCAGCTGGGAGGAGGCCTCGGGGAAGACCCAGGACTAGGTGGAGGGACGTCCAGCTGGGAGGAGGCCTCGGGGAAAACCCAGGACTAGGTGGAGGGACGTCCAGCTGGGAGGAGGGACCGTTGAAGACCACGGTCCAGTCTCTGATGTTAGGGAAATCTGTTTATGTTTTGTTAAGCATTTCTGGGTTTAATTTTTTAAAATATATTGGAATTCCGAATCTTTAAATAACAAAATATTTGTATCGTATCGGCCTTAAAAATCCTTTATTGGTTGGGATCTAGAAGACATGGCGTTATATTCACAACGGTTGGTGAGCAAGCCTTTTGGTTTCGTGCTCCAACGTTATGGAAAAGTCTCCCAGCAGATATTAGATCGGCTCACCTGAGGTTTTTACATCAAAGCTTAAGACTCCTTCACCGCTGCTTATGAGTCCTAATTGTTCAATTATCTTTGGTGTCTTTGCATAGTGGTATTTACTTATTTATTTACTTTTTTGTATTATAATTGTATTCTTTTTGTAAAGCACTTTGATTGAAAGTGCTTTATAAATAAAGGTATTATTATTATTATTATTATTATTATTATTACTTGTAGGGCAGTGGGTGTCTGTGTAAAATTATAATAGTTTTAGCAGTTAAAATCATGTATTTGGGCTGAATCTCATTTCTCTATCTTACCCCTTATCCCTTCCCCTTGGTTTTGCGCGTTCACGCGGGACCTAGTGGTGTCCCATTTCTTTTTTGACCGAGGGGTAGGGGTAAGACGAAGGGGTATATGGCCCTCGAAATCGAGTCAGGACGGGAGCTCACTTGTAAACACAGAAGCAACAATGGCTGCCGCATCGACCAGAGACACATAAATGTAAGTATTCTCTGCTTAAATAATTGATTTAAAAGTTACGACAGTCTTGTTTTGTGGTCTATGCATTCCTGTACATATATACTGCAACCATGTTCTTAAATTAAACTTTTTTTAAATTGCTAGCTTGCGCTAATGCTAATCGCCCACGCTAATCGCCCACGCTAATCACCCACGCTAATCGCCATCGCTAATCGCTAACGCTAATCGCTAACGCTAACGTTGATTTGAACAACAGTCCCGCATTTCTCTGCCTTGAATCGACTGTATACATCGCATAGACTGTATATATTAATATTAACGGTCTAAGATACATCGCTACGTGCTTTACATATACCGTCCTGTATCACACAGGGACCAGGAGGACCCAGCAGCTGGTCCACTTTGGGGCTGAAAACAATGGGGTCTGGAATATCAGAACAGCTGTAGTTAATTTGTTTGTTTGTGGTCTTGTCTTTTTTTAGTTTTATACATTTGAAGCCTTTTTATGTGTGTGACATGTAAGTTATGGTTCTAATAGTTGATAACGGTTCTGTAATATAATATATTTATAATAATATATTTAATGTAATGTTTTTTCCTGTTATGTTTAATTTATCAGGCAATAAAGACAGATTTTTTTTTTTAACAAAATGTTTTTCTGAACATCAATGACATTCAAAACGGTGATAACTGAAACAGATATACTACACACCGTGTGTGTGTGTGTGTGTGTGTGTGTGTGTACACATCTGTATTGCAAATAGACCTGAGTATTACACAGATAAAAACATCTGCCTCTGCACCACCAAAGTGAACATAAAATAACTATAAAATATATAAATGCATATGACACTGTTGTCAAAACCCACAATCAACAGAGACGCCATCTTGGAAGTTTGTGATCAATACTGTATGGTGATGTCACCAAGTGGTGTCCCATTTCATAGGGGTATGTTTTCACCCCTAGCACTTACCCCTTGGTTTCAAGGGCCAAGGGGTAGGGGTAAGATAGAGGAATGGGTTCAGCCTTAGACCCTTTAGAAAGGGTCTAGAGACCTCTAGATCCCATCAGGCTGATGCCTATCATTGGACCCCACAAGGTCATAAAAACGTGTGTGTGTGTGTGTGTGTGTGTGTGGGCTTCCCAGTTCCTGATTTCTACCCGACCCCCCCCTCACACCTGTGATTCCCTTTCTAACCTGTGTTTAGCACCCACACACATATGTGTGTGTGTGGGTGTTCAGGTGTGTGTGGGTGTTTAGGTGGGGGTGTCTGTACGGTTGTGGCTGGGTGTGTAGGTGTATGGGCGGGTGTGGGGGGTGTGGGCGGGTGGGTGTGTTTGCGGGTGTGGGTGGTTGTGGGTGGATGCGAGTGTGTGGGCGGGTGTAGGTGTGTGGGTGGGTGAGGACCGTTTTATCACACCCACACACACACTTTGCATTTTGCACAAGTTGAAGACATGAGAAGGAGGTCTGATTCAGACCAACATAGAGAGCATATGACCACAAGGATATAAAAACGTGTGTGTGTGTGTGTGTGTGTGTGTGTGTTACTATGTTTGTGAAGCAGAGCGTGAGTTTTTAACCTTTGGCGTGAGGATCATTTTCAGTGTGTGTGTGCGTGCGTGTGGGCGGGTGGGGGTGTGGCGTGTCAGTGGGTGTGTGCGGGTGTGGACAGGTGTGTGTGAGTGTGTGACTGTTTGCATTAATGACTGTGAGGCCAAGAGTTTTTAACCATCGGAGTGAGGACCATTTTGTGTTTGAGTGGGTGTGTGCCTGGGTGGGTGTGAGTGTGTGGGTGGCTGCGTTTAATCACACACACACACACACACACTTTGCATTTTGCAAAAGTTGAAGACATGAGATGGAGGTCTGATTCAGACCAACATAGAGAGCATATGACCACAAGGATATAAAAACGGGTATGTGTGTGTGTGTGTGTGTGTGTGTTTATGTTTGCATTAATGATTGTGAGGCCAATAGTGAGTTTTTAACCATTGGAGTGAGGACCATTTTGTGTGTGTGTATGATATAAAAACGGGCATTTGTGTGGGTGGGTGGGTGTACGTGTGTGGGTGGATGTGCAGGTGGGTGTGTGTGCGGGCGTGTGGGTGTGTGTGACATAGAGAACATATGACCATAAGGATATAAAAACGGGTATATGTGTGTGTGTGTGTGTGTGTTTGCATTAATGTTTGTGAGGCCAATAGTGAGTTTTTAACCATTGGAGTGAGGACCATTTTGTGTGTGTATGATATAAAAACGGGCATTTGTGTGGGTGTGTACGTGTGTGGGTGTGTGGGTGGTTGTGGGTGTGTGCGGGCGTGTGGGTGTGTGTGGGTGCGTGTGGGTGGGTGTATGGATGTGCGGGCGGGTGTGTGTGGGTGGGTGGGGGTTGTTGAGTGAGGGCGTGTGGGTGTGTGTGTGTGTGTGTGTGAGGACCATTTTATCATACACACACACACACAGTTTGCATTTCGCACAAGTTAAAGACATGAGAAGCAGGTCAGAATCAGACCAACGTAGAGAGCATATGACCACAAGGATATAAAAACGTGTGTGTGTGTGTGTGTGTGTGTGTGTGTGTGTGTGTGTGTGTGTTACTATGTTTGTGAAGCAGAGCGTGAGTTTTTAACCTTTGGCGTGAGGATCATTTTCAGTGTGTGTGGGCGGGTGGGGGTGTGGCGTGTCAGTGGGTGTGTGCGGGTGTGGACAGGTGTGTGTGAGTGTGTGGGTGTTTGCATTAATGACTGTGAGGCCAAGAGTGAGTATTTAACCATCGGAGTGAGGACCATTTTGTGTTTGAGTGGGTGTGTGCCTGGGTGGGTGTGAGTGTGTGGGTGGCTGCGTTTAATCACACACACACACACACACACACTTGCATTTTGCAAAAGTTGAAGACATGAGATGGAGGTCTGATTCAGACCAACATAGAGAGCATATGACCACAAGGATATAAAAACGGGTATGTGTGTGTGTGTGTGTTTGCATTAATGTTTGTGAGGCCAATAGTGAGTTTTTAACCATTGGAGTGAGGACCATTTTGTGTGTGTATGATATAAAAACGGGCATTTGTGTGGGTGGGTGTGTGTATGTGTGTACGTGTGTGGGTGGTTGTGGGCGTGTGGGTGCGTGTGGGCAGGTGTGTGTGGATGTGGGCGTGTGTGTGCAGGTGTGTCTGTGTACAGTTGTGGGTGTGTGGGTGTGCGGGTGCATGTGTGTGGGGGAGTGTGCGGGTGTGTGTGTGTATGGGTGGTTGTGGGTTTGTGTGTCTGTGTGTGGGTGGGTGCGTTGGTGTGGACGATTGTGGGTGTGGGCGGGTATGGGTGGGTGTACGGGTGTGTGTACAGTTGTGTGTGTGTGTGTGTGTGCATGTTACTATGTTTGTGAGGCAGAGCGCAAGTTTTTAAACTTTAGAGTGAGGACCATTTTTTGTGTGTGGGTGGGTGGGTGTGTGGGAGGGCGTGTGGGTGAGTGTGTGGGTGTTTGCCTTAATGATTGAGGCCAAGAATGAGTTTTTAACCATTGGAGTGAGGACCATTTTGTGTTTGAGCGGGTGGGTGTGGGTGTGTGTGCGAGGATTGGGCGGGTGTGTGGGTGGGTGGGGGTTGTTGAGTGAGGGCGTGTGGGTGTGGGTGTGTGAGGACCATTTTATCATACACACACACACACACACACACACATTTGCACAAGTTAAAGACATGAGAAGCAGGTCAGAATCAGACCAACATAGAGAGCATATGACCACAAGGATATAAAAACGTGTGTGTGTGTGTGTGTGTGTGTGTGTGTGTTACTATGTTTGTGAAGCAGAGCGTGAGTTTTTAACCTTTGGCGTGAGGATCATTTTCAGTGTGTGTGTGCGTGCGTGTGGGGGTGTGGCGTGTCAGTGGGTGTGTGCGGGTGTGGACAGGTGTGTGTGAGTGTGTGGGTGTTTGCATTAATGACTGTGAGGCCAAGAGTGAGTTTTTAACCATCGGAGTGAGGACCATTTTGTGTTTGAGTGGGTGTGTGCCTGGGTGGGTGTGAGTGTGTGGGTGGCTGCGTTTAATCATACACACACACACACACACTTTGCATTTTGCAAAAGTTGAAGACATGAGATGGAGGTCTAATTCAGACCAACATAGAGAGCATATGACCACAAGGATATAAAAACGGGTATGTGTGTGTGTGTGTGTGTGTGTGTGTGTGTTTGCATTAATGTTTGTGAGGCCAATAGTGAGTTTTTAACCATTGGAGTGAGGACCATTTTGTGTGTGTGTATGATATAAAACGGGCATTTGTGTGGGTGGGTGGGTGTACGTGTGTGGGTGGATGTGCGGGCGTGTGGGGGTGTGTGTGTGGGTGCGTGTGGGCGAGTCTGGGTGTGGGCGGGTGTGGGTGGGTGTGTGGATGTGCGGGCGTATGTGTGGGTGTGGCGTGTTGGTGGGTGTGTGCGGGTGTGGACAGGTGTGTGTGAGTGTTTGCATTAATGATTGTGAGGCCAAGAGTGAATTTTTTACCATTGGAGTGAGGACCATTTTGTGTTTGAGTGGGTGTGTGCCTTGGTGGGTGTGAGTGTGTGGGTGGCTGCGTTTAATCATACACACACACACACTTTGCATTTTGCAAAAGTTGAAGACATGAGATGGAGGTCTGATTCAGACCAACATAGAGAGCATATGACCACAAGGATATAAAAACGGGTATGTATGTGTGTGTGTGTGTGTGTGTGTGTGTGTGTGTGTGTGTTTGCATCAATGTTTGTGAGGCCAAGAGTGAGTTTTTAACCATTGGAGTGAGGACCATTTTGTGTTTGAGCGGGTGGGTGTGCGGGTGTGTGCGAGGGATTGGGCGGGTGTGTGTGGGTGGGTGGGGGTTGTTGAGTGAGGGCGTGTGGGTGTGGGTGTGTGAGGACCATTTTATCATACACACACACACACACACACACACACAGTTTGCATTTCGCACAAGTTAAAGACATGAGAAGCAGGTCAGAATCAGACCAACATAGAGAGCATATGACCACAAGGATATAAAAACGTGTGTGTGTGTGTGTGTGTGTGTGTGTGTGTTACTATGTTTGTGAAGCAGAGCGTGAGTTTTTAACCTTTGGCGTGAGGATCATTTTCAGTGTGTGTGTGCGTGCGTGTGGGGGTGTGGCGTGTCAGTGGGTGTGTGCGGGTGTGGACAGGTGTGTGTGAGTGTGTGGGTGTTTGCATTAATGACTGTGAGGCCAAGAGTGAGTTTTTAACCATCGGAGTGAGGACCATTTTGTGTTTGAGTGGGTGTGTGCCTGGGTGGGTGTGAGTGTGTGGGTGGCTGCGTTTAATCATACACACACACACACACATTTTGCAAAAGTTGAAGACATGAGATGGAGGTCTAATTCAGACCAACATAGAGAGCATATGACCACAAGGATATAAAAACGGGTATGTGTGTGTGTGTGTGTGTGTGTGTGTGTGTGTTTGCATTAATGTTTGTGAGGCCAATAGTGAGTTTTTAACCATTGGAGTGAGGACCATTTTGTGTGTGTGTATGATATAAAAACGGGCATTTGTGTGGGTGGGTGGGTGTACGTGTGTGGGTGGATGTGCGGGCGTGTGGGGGTGTGTGTGTGGGTGCGTGTGGGCGAGTCTGGGTGTGGGCGGGTGTGGGTGGGTGTGTGGATGTGCGGGCGTATGTGTGGGTGTGGCGTGTTGGTGGGTGTGTGCGGGTGTGGACAGGTGTGTGTGAGTGTTTGCATTAATGATTGTGAGGCCAAGAGTGAATTTTTTACCATTGGAGTGAGGACCATTTTGTGTTTGAGTGGGTGTGTGCCTTGGTGGGTGTGAGTGTGTGGGTGGCTGCGTTTAATCATACACACACACACACTTTGCATTTTGCAAAAGTTGAAGACATGAGATGGAGGTCTGATTCAGACCAACATAGAGAGCATATGACCACAAGGATATAAAAACGGGTATGTATGTGTGTGTGTGTGTGTGTGTGTGTGTGTGTGTGTGTGTTTGCATCAATGTTTGTGAGGCCAAGAGTGAGTTTTTAACCATTGGAGTGAGGACCATTTTGTGTGTGTATGATATAAAAACGGGTATTTGTGTGTGTGGGTGGGTTGGTGGGTGTGTGGGTGTATGTGTGTGGGTGGGTGTGCAGGTGTGTGTGTGTGTGCGGGCGTGTGGATGTGTAGGTGGGTGGATGTGTGGGCGTATGTGGGTGTGGGCAGGTGTGGGTGTGCAGGTGTGTCTGTACGGTTGTGGGTGTGTGTGTAGGTGGGTGGGTCTGTGTGGGTGAGTGAATGTGGGTGTGTGCGGGTCGGTGGGTGGGGGTGTGGGTGTGGGCGGGTGGGTGGGTGTCTCAAACACACACACATACACAAACAAACCCACCTATAGCCGCACACACACCCACCACCCGCACACCTACACCTGCCCCCACCTGTACGGGTGTGTGGGTATCTGGGTGTGTGTGCGGGTTTGGGTGGTTAATGGTGGGATGTGCAGGTGTATGTGCGGTGTGTGGGCGGGTGTGTGTGTGTGTACGGTTGTGGGTGTGGGTGTGGGTTTGTAGGTAGGTGGGTGAGTGAGTGTGGGTGGGTGCAGGTGTTAGTCTATGTAGGTGGGTATGGGTGGGTGTGTGTGTGGGCGGGTGTACGGGTGTGGGTGTGGGCTGTTGTGTGGGTGGGTGTACGGGTGTGGGTGTGCGCGCTTGTGGGTGTGTAGGTGCATGTGGGCGTGTGTGTGGGTGGGTCTGTGTCTGCGGGTGGCTGTTTGCGTGGGCAAGTGTAGGTGCGGGCGGGTATGGGTGGGTGTGTCCATGTGGGGTCGTATGTGGGTGTGGGCGGGTGTGTCTGTCTACGGTTGTGGGTGTGTGGGTGTGTGGGTGTGTGGGTGTGGGCGGGTGTGTCTGTCTACGGTTGTGGGTGTGCGGGTGCATGTGCGTGGTTGGGTGAGTGGATGGGTGGGTGGGTGTGTGTGCCACCTGCACACCCGTACACCCACACCCGCACACCCCCACACACATACACCCAGTCACACACCCACAACCGTAGAGAAATACACCCACATACGCCCCCACCTCCACACACCCACCCATACCCGCCCGCACCTACACTTGCCCACGCACACAGCCACCCGCAGACACAGATCCACCCACACAAACACATGCCCACATACACCTACACACCCACAAGCCCGCGCACACACACCCGTACACCCACCCACACAACAGCCCACACCCACACCCGCCCCTCACACACCCAAACCCACCTACACCCACCTACATAGACTAACACCCACAATCACCCACTCACCCACCTACACACACCCACAATCGAACACACACACACCCGCCTCACTCCGCACATACACCTGCACATCCCACCCACACCGCACACACACCCAGACACCTACACACCCGCACAGGTGGGGGCAGGTGTAGGTGGGTGCGTGTGCAGGTGGGTGGGTGTGGGTGTGTGCGGGCTTGTGGGTGTGTAGGTGTATGTGGGCGTGTGTTTCTGTGGGTGGATCTGTGTGTCTGCAGGTGGGTTGGTGCGTGGATGTGGGCGAGTGTGGGTGGGTATGAGTTTGTGTGTGGGTTTGCGGGTGTTGGTCTATGTAGGTGGTTGTGGGTGGGTATAGGTGGGTGTGGGCTGGTGTGTGCGGGTGTTGGTGGGTGTGTGGGTGGGTGTTTGTGAGTGTGTGTGTTGAGGGGTGTGGGTGTGTGTGTGGTGTGTTGGTGGGCGGGTGTGTCTGCAGGTGTGGGTATCTGGATGTGTGTGCGGATGTCGGTGGTTATGGGTGTGATGTGTATGTGCGGAGTGTGGGCGGGTGTGTGAGTGGGTGAGTGTGGGTGGGTGCAGGTGTTGGTCCATGTGGGTGGGTATGGGTGGGGGTGTGTGTGTGTGGGAGTGGGCTGTTGTATGGGTGGGTGTACGGGTGTGGGTGTGCGCAGACTTGTGGGTGTGTAGGTGTGTGTGGGCGTGTTTGTGTGGGTGGATCTGTGTGTCCGCCGGTGGGTGGGTGTGGGCAAGTGTAGGTGAGGCGGGTATGGGTGGGTGTGTGGAGGTAGGGCGTATGGGGTGTGGGCGGGTGTGTCTATCTACGGTTGGGGGTGTGTGTGTGTGTGTGTGGGTGTGCAGATGGGTGGGTGTGTGTCTACCCGCACACACCCACCCACTCACCCAACCACGCACATGCTCCCGCACACCCACAACCGTAGATAGACACACCCGCCCACACCCACATACGCCCTACCTCCACACACCCACCCATGCCTCACCTACACTTGCCCACACCCACCCACCCGCAGACACAGACCCACCCACACAAACACATGCCCACATACACCTAAACACCCACAAGCCCACTCACACCCACACCCGTACACCCACCCACACAACAGCCCACACCCACACCCTCCCACACACACACACCCACCCACACCCACCTACATAGACCAACACCTGCACCCACGGACACTCACCCACCCACACACCCGCCCACACTCCGCACATACACCTACACATCCCACCCACAACCACCCACACCCGCACACACACCCAGATACCCACACCTGCAGACACACCTGCCCACCAACACACCCACACACACACACACCTACACCCGCCCACACGCGCACGCACACCCACCCTCACCTGCCCACACCCACCCCCGCACACACACGCGCGCACACACATTCACCCACCCAGACACCAACACTCACACACACTAACCCACCTACACCCACCAACATCTGCCCTCTCACCCACCCACATCCGCACCCACCCATACCCGCCTCACACCCACCTACACCTGTACACACACACACCCACCAACACGCCCACACACACACCTACACCTGCCCTCTCACCCACATTCACCCGCCCACTCACCCACCCAGACACCCGCACACGCCCTCACACACTCACCCACTCACACACACACACACACCCACCCTCGTACCCACCCACACACTCAAACCCACCTACACCCGCTCACTCACTCCCACCCACACACTTACCTACACCTG
Organism: Percina caprodes; assembly: GCA_013375575.1. Lineage (NCBI taxonomy): Eukaryota > Metazoa > Chordata > Actinopteri > Perciformes > Percidae > Percina > Percina caprodes. The sequence continues at coordinate 555,958 of JABXJD010000326.1, forward strand.
CCCCCTCACCCACCCACATCCGCAGCCACCCATACCCACCTACACCCGCACACACACCCACATTCACAGACACCCGCACATCTGCACACACACTCGCCCTCCCACCCACCCACACACACATTTAATCCCACCTACACACCCGCCCACTCACCCACCCACACCCAGACATCCACCCACACACCCGCCCACTCACCCACCCACACCCAGAAACGCACACACACACGCGCACTCAAACCCACCTTCACCCCCACACACACTCACCCACATACCCACCTACACCTGCCCTCTCACCCACCCACTTCAGACACCCACACACACACTTACACGCACACACACGCCCTTTACACACATTAAACCCACCTACACCCGCACACATACCCACCCACACACGCACCTGCACCTGCCCTCTCACCCACCCACATCCGCACCCACCCATACCCGCCCACACCTGCATACACACTCACCCGTACACACATACACACACCCACATACACCTAGACACCCACCTACACAAAAAAACCCACCTACACCCACACACCCACCCACCCACACCCGCCCACTCACCTACCCAAACCCAGAAACCCTCATACCCACTCACACACGCACACCCACCCCCGCACACACACCCACCCACACACCCACATCCGTACACACACCTAGACACCCATACACCTGCACACACACCCAGATACCCTCACCTGCACACACACCCTCACCCACCCACCAACACGCCACACACACACACCCGCACGCCTGCCCACACACGCACACTCACCCCTCACACTCATACACCCGCCACTTACCCACCCACCCCCAGACACCCGCACACCTGCACACACACCACCTGCCCTCACACGCACACCCACCCCCGCACACACACCCACCCACACACCCACATCCGTACACACACCCAGACACCCATACACCTGCACACACACCCAGATACCCTCACCTGCACACACACCCTCACCCACCCACCAACACGCCCACACACACCTACACCCGCCCTCGCCTGCCCACACACGCACACTCACCCCCGCTCACACTCATACACCCGCCCACTTACCCACCCACACACACCCAGACACCCGCACACCTGCACACACACCCGCCCTCGCCTGCCCTCACACGCACACCCACCCCCGCACACACACCCACCCACACACCCACATCCGTACACACACCCAGACACCCATACACCTGCACACACACCCAGATACCCTCACCTGCACACACCCTCACACCCACCAACACGCCCACACACACCTACACCCGCCCTCGCCTGCCCACACACGCACACTCACCCCCGCTCACACTCATACACCCGCCCACTTACCCACCCACACACACCAGACACCCGCACACCTGCACACCACCCGCCCTCGCCTGCCCTCACACGCACACTCACCCCCGCACACACACACTCACACACATACACCCGCCCACTCACCCACCCACCCTCAGACACCCGCACACCTGCACACACACTCGCCCTCCCTCACACCCACCCACACACCCACCCTCACACCCACCTTCACCTTCCCTCTCACCCACTCACATCCGCACCACCCATACCCGCATACACACACACCCTCGCACACATACGCACACCCACATACACCGGCCTACTCACCCACCCACACCCAGACACCCGCACAGGCCCTCACACACACCCACACACACACCCACTCACACACACACACACACCCTCGTACCCACCCACACCCACACACTCAAACCCACCTACACCCGCACACACACTTTCACCCACCTACACCTGCCCTCTCACCCACCCACATCCGCACCCACTCATACCCACCCACACCTGCATACACACACACCCGTACAAACATACGCACACCCACATACACCCAGACACCCACCTACTCAAACAAACCCACCTACACCCACACACACCCACCTACACCCGCCCACTCACCCACCCAAACCCAGACACCCGCATACCCACTCACACACGCACACCCACCCCCGCACACACACCCACCCACACACCCACACACCCACATCCGTACACACACACCCAGACACCCATACACCTGCACACACACCTCACCCACCCACCAACACGCCCACACACACCTACACCCGCCCTCGCCTGCCCACACACGCACACTCACCCCCGCACACACTCAAACACCCGCCCACTCACCCACCCACCCCCAGACACCCGCACACCTGCACACACTCGCCCTCGCCTGCCCACACGCACACTCACCCCGCACACACGCGCACACACGTACCCCGCCCACTCACCCACCCACCCCCAGACACCCGCACCTGCACATACACTCGCCCTCCTCACACCCACCCACACACACTCAAACCCACCTACACCCACACACACCCACCCACACCTTCCCTCTCACCCACTCACATCCGCACCCACCCATACCCGCCCACACACCCACCCATACCCGCATATACACACCCTCGCACACATACGCACACCCACATACTCACTCACATACACATCCACCTACACCTGCCCACTCACCCGCTCACTCACCCTCCCACACACACACACTCCCTCCCACACACACAAACCCACCTACACCTACACACACATCCACACACCACCTACACCTGCCCTCTCTCCCACCCACAGCCGCACCCACCCATACCCACCTACACCCGCACACACACCCACACATCCACATTCACCCGCCCACTCACCCACCCTCACCCAGACACCCACACACACGCGCACACACTCCCTCCCACACACCCACCCTCATACCCACTCACTCACACACACACCCACCTACACCTGTCCTCGCACCCACCCATACCCGCCCACACGCTCACGCTCACCCACCCTCACCTGCCCTCACCCATACACGCACACTCACCCACCCACACACACGCGCACACATGCCCGCCCTCCCTCACACCCACCCACACACACACCTACATACTAACCCTCCTACACCCGCACTCACCCACCCACACACCCACCTACACCTTCCCTCTCACCCACACACCCACCCACATACACACACACACACACTCATACTAACCCACCTACACCCGCACTCACCCACCCACACCCACCTACACCTTCCCTCTCACCCACCCATACCCACCCACATCCGCATACACACACACCCTCGCACTCATACGCACACCCACATACACCTGCCCACTCACACACCCGCACACATACTCACACACACGCGCATGAAAGTTGTGATAAATGTTAATAATTTTCGTTTTCATGTTCTGCAGCAGACTGCAGCAACAGCAGCGCCCCCCCCCCCTCTCCACACAGTCTTAGACTGACATCTGGTGGTGAGGATGTGTAACTGCATTGTATATTATATTTTTTATTAATATATTTTAAATGCTAATTTATAGAAATATAAAATCCTTTCCTTTCTCGCTCTATTCAATCTTGATTTAAACAGTTTTGCTAAAACAACACAGAAAAGACTAAGAAGTCTCAGATGTTGTTTCCTGTTTCTGCTCGGGCTCGGTTTTCCCTCCTAAACACACACACAGACACATTGAATTGTCTCCTTTTGCTCTGCCAGGCAACAATAACATTAATTGAACCAGTGAAGTGTTTTTCAAGAACACAAAAGTCTTAACAGAACACCATGGTTACAATAATTTACAGATGTTTACTCCGTGTTGATTCCTCTCCGTCTGCTCTCGCTCGGTTTCCCTCCTACACACACACTCACACACAGACACACACACTCACACACAGACACACACACTCACACACAGACACTCACACTCACACACAGACACACACACTCACACACAGACACACACACTCTCATACACAGACACACACACTCACACACACACTCACACACAGACACACACACTCACACACACACACACACAGACACACACACACACACACACACACACACACACACACACACACACACACACACACACACACACACACACACACACACACACACACACACACACACACACACACACACACACACAGGCACTCACACACACACACACACAGGCACACACATACATTCTCAGACTCAGTTTAACAGCAGAAACATTAGGAATCCGCCCCGTATTCAGAGGGAAGCTGGTTTTGCTGCCGCGAACGCGTGTTGCTGCCTGTGTCCTTTCCCCTTTGTTATTTACACAGCTTACATTCCTCCCCTCCACCTCTCTATGTCCCAGCCGGGTGTTTTGGGGGGGGTCAAAATGCCTCTGGGTGGGGGTGGTGTGACTACGTCCTTTGTTCTCTCGCCTACAGCCCTCCAATCCTCTCTCACTGACGTAAGCTCATTTGAATAGGTTTCCCATCAGCCCTTGTGAGCTCTATAGCAGGCAGACAGCATATAAATATGTCAGATTTACTCACATCTGCCTTTAATATCACTATAATGTCTCAGTATTGCACTCAGACCTCTGCTTACTGCTGGTGTCTGTCCAGATGCAGCCAGGCCCTTTACTGGTGCTGGTTGCTCCAACCGTGGGAGAGTTACATGACTCCCAGAGGCCTTTAAATACTTCTCTGCTCCTTGGTGCTACTGTGATAGTTCGCTATCACATATACTAAAATTGGAACGATACAGAGAAGATTAGCATGGCCCCTGCGCAAGGATGACACGCAAATTCGTGAAGCGTTCCTCATTTTGGACGATTTTCTGCGATCGTTTGAGAGTTTAAACGAGTTTGGGAAGGTTTTAGGGCATTATAGCGCCTCCGTGGCCGTTTGGAGCTATTTCAGTGCTGCAGAGCAGCAATCTGCAGAGTGGGAGCCTCTTAAACTCGGTTAAAAACTTAAATATATTTTTGACTTTGACTGTTGAATAATTACATTTAAGTCCCCTGATAGTCAGACCCTTTGTCAGGAAAATTGTGAGGCCTGGACCCCAAATGCAGAGTTGAAATAAAAAATAAACTCAGAATAAAAAGTGTCCAGAGGCAGCAGGCACACACGGAAATAATCTAAAAGGCTTAAAGGCAAGGAAGCAAGACAAGACGTAAGACACGAGACAGAGACAGCACAGAACTCAAAACACAAAGTAGGAAGTAAAACATGACATAATGGGGGGAGAAACTACAAAATGAAACAGGAAACACTTTATTTCCAGTGGATTATCGTTCAGACCGACCATGGCTATCCCCTTCTTCATACTCAGTTTTTACTATATGGGTTCTAGATTTGACAAAGACAATACACCCAGAGAACCAAGCAACATGAGACACAAGGGAGGAAAACAAGACCTATTGGGGGGGGAGAGAGGGAGAAACTACAAAATGAAACAGGAAACACTTTATTTCCAGTGGGAGTTTTGTCTGTATCGTTCAGACTGACCATGACTATCCCTCTGCTAAATATTCAGTTTTTCCTGTATAGTTTCAAATTAAAAGTCAGCTGCAACCAGAGTTGGACGGGCCCTCGCACCTCCTTGCACGCTGGGGTTACTGGTGGACCACGAATATGACCAATAAAAACAACTCTGAGTTCAATGACGCCTCTCACGAGGGTCTTTATGAAATGAGTCACCTGTTATGAAAGGGGGCAAAACTATAACCAATTAAAAAGAAACTATGCTGAGTTCAATAACACCTCGTACAAGTCTCCACCTTAAATGCATCACATGTTATGAGCGGCCTGAGTGAGTGGGCGTGGTTAAAGTACAGGGGCCGGCTCAGCGTCACATGTAGACCACACATTATAAGTTTCATGTAAATCAGATGATCTTTGTTATAAGGCATAATTCCTGTTGCCAGATGGTGGCGCTGTCTCCAAAAGTCCATATTGGCCTGCAGGTGTCCTCAGGCCTGGATTCTTGGTGATTGGGGGAAATTTCAAGCAGATACAACAACGTAAACTGTAGTTACAGCCACTTTCTCCTTCATTGCTAAACACTCAAAATGGCCGCCAAGCCACGCCCACACCGTGTGACGAAAAGTTTTTCATCGTTAAGGTTTTTAGACTCAGTTTGAAGTTGATCGGATGAAAGCTCTCGGAGGAGTTTGTTCAAGTATAGCACCTAGTCTTTTAGGCCTACTTCCTGTTGCCACTAGGGGGCGCACACTATGTCAAATACACACTACAACATGGTTGGGTGTGTGGGCGTGTGTGGGTGGGTGCGGGTGTGGGTGGGTCAGTGTGGGGGTGCGTGTGGGTGTGGGTGGGTGAGGGTGGGTGTGTGTGTGTGCGTGTTGGCGGATGGGTGTGTGCGGGTGTGTGTGTCTGGGTGTGGGTGGGTGAGTGGGCGGGTGCATGTGGGTGTGCGTATGTGTGTGAGGGTGTGTGTATGCGGGTGTGGGTGGGTGCGGATATGGGTGGGTGAGAGGGCAGGTGTAGGTGGGTGTGTGGGTGGGTGAGTGTGTGGGTGTAGGTGGGTTTGTGTGTATGCGGGTGTGGGTGGGTGGGCAGGTGAGGGTGGATATGCGTGCGCGGGTATGGGTGGGTGCGGATGTGGGTGGGTGAGAGGGCAGGTGTAGGTGGGTGTGTGGGTGGGTGAGTGTGTGGGTGTAGGTGGGTGTATGTGTGTGTGGGTGTAGGTGGGTTTGTGTGTGGGTGGGTGTGTTGGAGGGCGTGTGTGTGCGTGTGTGTGTGTGTGTGCGGGTGTGTGGGTGTGGGTGGGTGAGTGGGCGGGTGTATGTGTATGCACGCGTGTGTGTGCGGGGGTGGGTGTGGGTGGGTGTGGACAGGTGAGGGTGGGTGTGCGTGCGCGTGTGTGCGGGTGTCTGGGTGTGTGTGTGCGGGTGTGGGTGGTTATGGGTGGGATGTGCAGGTGTATGTGTGGAGTGTGTACGGTTGTGGGTGTCGGGTGTTGTGTGGGTGGGTGTACGGGTGTGGGTGTGCGCAGGCTTGTGGGTGTGTAGGTGTATGTGGGCGTGTGCTTGTGTGGGTGGGTCTGTGTGTCTGCGGGTGGGTGGGTGCATGTGCGTGGGCAAGCGTAGGTGCGGGCGGGTATGGGTGGGTGTGGTGGTGCGGGCACATGTGGGTGTGGGTGGGTCTGTCTGTCTACGATTGTTAGTGTGTGGGTGTGCGGGTGCATGTGCGTGGTTGGGTGTATACACACACCCACACACCCTCACACCCACCCACATACACCTACCCACACACCCGTACACACACACCAGCACACCCACACACACACCCACCCTCAACCGTAGATAGACACATCCGCCCACACCCACATACGCCCGCACCTCCACACACCCGCCCATACCCGCCCGCACCTACACTTGCCCACACCCACGCACCCACAGACACACAGATCCACCCACACAAACACATGCCCACATACACCCACACCCACAAGCCCACTCACACCCACACCCGTACACCCACCCACACAACAGCCCACACCCCCCTCCCACACACTCATCAAAACATACCCACCCACACCTACATAGACCAACACCTGCACACACCCACACTACAACACAAATACACACATTACAACACAAACACACACTACGCCACAAATACACACATTACAACACAAACACACACTATAACACAAATACACACACTACAACACAAACACACACACTACAGCATAAACACACACACTACAACACAAACACACACTACAACACAAATACACACAGTACAACACAAACACACACACTACAACACCAACACACAAACACACACACTACGACACAAACACACACACCTTGGGTGGGAACAAGTTCTGTGGACCAATGAGGTTATAGGAGAACTTTCTGGCCGCAATGACCAAAGGTACGTTAGGAGAAGAAAGGGCCCAGAGTCTAATGAAAAGAACCTCTGTCCAGCTGTTAAGCATGGGGGCGTTTCTTCTCCTAACGTACCTTTGGTCATTGCGGCCAAAAAGTTCTACTTTAACCTCATCGGTCCACAGAACTTGTTCCCACAATGCACCAGGCTTGTCTGTATGTTCATGATGTTTGTGGTGACGACGTTGAAGAGGTTTTCTTCTGATGACTCTTCCATGAAGACCACGTCTGTACGAGTATCTCTTCATAGTGGACTAGTGTAGACCAACTCCAGGGTCTGCAGGTCTTTCTGGATCGATCGGCCAGTCTAACGGGGGTCTGGACTTGCTTTTCTCCCAATCCTGCGAGCGGTTCTGATATTGTTCCTGGTCTTCCAGATCTTTACCTTCCACTGTTCCCGATGACGGCCATTTCCTAACTACATTCCCAACAAAGGAGATCTCTGCTATCTTCTTCTAGTCTTCTCCTGCTTTGGGAGCGTCAACTGTTTTCAGTTTCAGTTTTCTAGACAACTGCTAGAAGAAGCCATGGTGCTGGCTGTTGGGGTGGGGGGGTCAGATGAGTCTGGGGCGAGGTCAGATGAGTCTGGGGTGAGGTTAAGGTTTTAAATGCCCAGACTCATCTGACCTCGCCCCAGACTCATCTGACCTCGCCCCAGACTCATCCAGTTTGCGGACAATGACCCCAAACACCCCCCCAGGCTGTGTAAGGGCTATTAGACCCAGAAGGAGAGTGATGGAGTGCTGCGCCTCCACAGTCCCCGGACCTGAACCCAGTCCAGATGGTTTGGGGAGACCTGGACCGCAGAGTGAAGGCAAAAGGGCCGACAAGGGCTGAGCATCATGGGAACTCCTTCAAGACTGTTGGGAAACCACTTCAGGTGACGATACGTGATTTAGGTAATTTTACAAGTTTTTCAAAATGGCAGCCGCTTCAAGAAGAAGAGAGTTCTACCACCGAAGTTACTTCCATGATTCAGGGCTCGTAAGTAAGTGATGACGTTTAACCGTAAAATAGGCTAGGATACAAATATTGTGGTTATTGTGTATTTTTATTCAGTTTTTTTAGTCAGCATTTAAGAAAGAAAGCTAGCATTTAGCTAGCTGCATTTAGCTACCTGTATTTAGCTAGCTGTATTTAGCTAGCTGCATTTAGCTACCTGTATTTAGCTAGCTGCATTGAGCTAGCTGTATTTAGCTACCTGTATTTAGCTAGCTGTATTGAGCTAGCTGCATTTAGCTAGCTGCATTTAGCTAGCTGTATTTAGCTAACTGTATTTAGCTAGCTGAATTTAGCTAGCTGCATTTATCCAGCTGCATTTTATCTAGCTGCATTTATTTAACTGCATTTATGTAGCTGTATTTATCTAACTATATTCATCTAGCTGTATTTAGCTAACTGCATTTAGTTAGCTGTATTTAGCTACCCACAGTTAGCTAACTGTATTTAGTTAGCCGCATTTAGCTAACTGTATTTAGCTAGCTGAATTTAGTTAGCTGCATTTATCCAGCTGAATTTAGCTAGCTGCATTTAGTTAACTGTAATTAGCTAGCTGAATTTAGCTAGCTTCAGTTCTCTCCAGGTCTCAGAGACCCCAAGGCCGAGGCAATGGAGGAATACTATAGAACACAGGGCTGCGCATTGGTGGTGTCATAGAGTAGTCCCCCGCAGGCAGAATAGAGCTTGGAAATGTAATAATAAAAAAGCTACTTATAAACAAAAGGCGTCCAGCAAAACTGCAGGCAAAGAAATCCATAATGAGTCAAAAGACATCAGGAATCCCAGGAACACGGAGACTAGACAGGGAGGCTCAGATCATGTGATGTTGTCCCATATTGGTCATGTGATGTTGTCCCATATTGGTCATGTGATGTTGTCCCATATTGGTCATGTGATGTTGTCCCATAGTGATCATGTGATGTTGTCCCATAGTGGTCATGTGATGTTGTCCCATAGTGATCATGTGATGTTGTCCCATAGTGGTCATGTGATGTTGTCCCATAGTGATCATGTGATGTTGTCCCATAGTGGTCATGTGATGTTAGACGGGATCCATTTTGTCTAGAAAAACTTTGTTGTTGTTAAATGTTGTGAATCAGTGAAAATGAATAGAAACACCTTAAAATGTCTCAAACCAATCAGATATAGCAGTCTGACCCTAAAACAGCGTCATGTGACATCATCACCAGGTTTTTATTGGCTGTAAAGACATCAGCACCGCGTTCTCCGCCTCTCCTCCACATCTTAACCTGCCGTAGGCCGAATGTGGACTCATCTCTGAAGATAACGTTCCTCCACACGTTGAGGCTCCAGTGCATGTGATAAATGGGACGCCATTTGAAAGGGAACTAAACAGGTTTTCTAACGGCACACACACACGCACACACACACACACACACACACACTCTCACACACACACACACACACACATCCACCCTTTAGTTGTGTTAAACCTGAATTTACACATTCTGTGTGTGTTGACGTCTCCTAAATTCACCAGAGGTCAGTTTTAGATAACGTCTCATTTGCATATCTAAACAGAACATTTCAGAAAGCTTTCCCCACTTAAAACAACGGTCTGTGTTTCTTTCTTCAGGTCTGACAGACGGTGGACAGAAGAAGGAGGAAGACTCCTGTAAAGAGGAAGAAGAGTTGGTGCAAGAACGGAAGGAAACCGGATCGCAGAGACCGTTCAGAGAAGAAAGAGGCCAAAGAGGGAAAAGGGTGTGGAGCTGCTGATAAACTGTTGCATAAGCTAGAGTCGTCACACACACACACACACACACACACACAGCCAGAGTCCACACACACACACACACACACACAGCCAGAGTCCACACACACACACACACACACACACACACACACACACACACACAGCCAGAGTACACACACACACACACACAGCCAGAGTACACACACACACACACCGACAGAGTCCACACACACAGCCAGCGTCGACACATACACACACACACACACAGACACGCACGCACGCACACACACAGCTACAGACCAGACACACCCACAGCCAGAGTCCACACACACCACATATCCTTCACTAAGTGTGTGTGTGTGTGTGTGTGCAGCAGGATGATGCTGGAGCTGCTGCTGGTCGCTGCTCTGCTCGTTGGAGCTTACTTTCTTCTCCACATGACTTTCCTCAAGCTGCCCAGATGTCAAAGTTCTGCAAAGTTACACGGAAAAACGGCCATCGTCACCGGTGAGTGGTCCTGCTGCAGAGCAACACTCACAGCTGAAGAATCACACACACACAACACCGCTGAGGCTGGACTCGTCTTTGGAAGGACGAGTTTCTACATGTACGGAAACTCAGTCAGGAGACAATCAGAGGACACTTATTCTGAAAGGGCTTTAGCTTAGAGTTAGGGTTAGAGCTTAAGAGACCTTTTAACCTGCATGTTGTCTTCATGTTGTCTTCATGCAGTCCTCATATTGTCCTCATGTTGTCTTCATGCAGTCCTCATATTGTCCTCATGTTGTCTTCATGCAGTCCTCATATTGTCCTCATGTTGTTTTCATGCAGTCCTCATATTGTCCTCATGTTGTCCTCATGTTGTCTTCATGCAGTCCTCATATTGTCCTCATGTTGTCTTCATGCAGTCCTCATATTGTCCTCATGTTGTCTTCATGCAGTCCTCATATTGTCCTCATGTTGTTTTCATGCAGTCCTCATATTGTCCTCATGTTGTCTTCATGTTGTCTTCATGCAGTCCTCATATTGTCCTCATGTTGTCTTCATGCAGTCCTCATATTGTCCTCATGTTGTCCTCATGTTGTTTTCATGCAGTCCTCATATTGTCCTCATGTTGTCTTCATGCAGTCCTCATATTGTCCTCATGTTGTCTTCATGCAGTCCTCATATTGTCCTCATGTTGCCCTCATGTTGTCCTCCTGTTGCCCTCCTGTTGTCCTCATGTTGCTCTCATGTTGCCCTCATGTTGTCCTCCTGTTGCCCTCCTGTTGTCCTCATGTTGCCCTCATGTTGTCCTCCTGTTGCCCTCCTGTTGTCCTCATGTTGCCCTCATGTTGACCTCATGTTGTCCTCATGTTGCCCTCATGTTGCCCTCATGTTGCCCTCATGATGTCCTCATGTTGTCTTCATGCAGTCCTCATATTGTCCTCATGTTGCCCTCATGTTGTCTTCATGCAGTCCTCATGTTGTCCTCATTGTCCTCTTGTTGCCCTCCTGTTGCCCTCCTGTTGCCCTCATGTTGCCCTCATGTTGTCTTCATGCAGTCCTCATGTTGTCCTCATGTTGCCCTCATGTTGCCCTCATGCAGTCCTCATGTTGTCCTCATTGTCCTCATGTTGTCCTCTTGTTGCCCTCCTGTTGCCCTCATGTTGACCTCATGTTGTCCTCATGTTGTCTTCATGTTGCCCTCATGTTGACTTCATCTTGTCCTCATATTGTCCTCATGTTGTCCTCATGTTGCCCTCATGTTGACTTCATCTTGTCCTCATATTGTCCTCATGTTGTCCTCATATTGTCCTCATGTTGTCCTCATGTTGCCCTCATGTTGACTTCATCTTGTCCTCATGTTGTCTTCCTGGTAAGATCACACACTGACAGGAACACCTGTATTTTAACATGGGGGGCTGTATTTAAGGACATCTCAGTGAGGACAGTCTCGGTCCCTGTTGGACACCACATAGACGGGTTTAGGGGGGCGTGTCCCTATCTGGGCTGCAGACCATGTCCAGCCATCAGGACCTTCAGATAACGTGACGTCAGATGGAAACGTTCCTGTGATGGTTTGGTCCTCCAGGTGTCCCTCACTGCTCAGGAGGACTCATGGGACTTCAAATATGGACAGAAGTCCCTCAATCTTTTACAGGATGCATCTGGATCTGTAGAGTTAGTTTTTTGTAGTGAATATATATAATTTTGTATGCTTAAAACACTTTCTTTTCACTTGGCGCTTTTTTTGACACGATATGAGATATTTTTCGGGGGTAAATAAAAAAAGACAGTTTTGTCAAACATGTTCTCAAGATGTCCCTTTCCTGCACAGTCGTAGATTTATGTATCTTGAAATATGGACATATTAATATTAATAATAATACATTGTATTTATGGGCGCCTTTTAATTAATACTTTTTTAAACTAACATATATATTATTTTTTTATCTAAAAATTATCTAAAAAAAATTTCTCTCAAAACTATTTTCTTCTCGCTCTCAAAACCTAATAAAATATTTTATATAATATAATAATATTTATATAATAAAATAAGTCTTTGCTCTCATCTCAGGATTTTTCTCCCAATGTGAAAATAGTGTCATGGGCGGGGCCACGTTCCTATTGGCTGGTTGAGGCGGGGCCACGTTCCTATTGGCTGGTTGGGGCGGGGCCACGTTCCTATTGACTGGTTGGGTGGTCGGGGCGGGGCCACGTTCCTATTGGCCACATACCTCCCCCCCCCCCACTTCCTGCACTGCTCCATTCAGAAGTCCCACGGCCACTAGAGGGCGCCACTAGGAACATACATAGAGGTCACAGTGATGCTGGAACTAACGACCTATGGGGGCGTTTTCCTGGGGAGGGACGTCTCTGAATGTCATGGAGACACATCAAGTAGTTGTTGAGACATCCTGTCTCACACAACCATAGACGGACACTCTGTCCTCTCTGATACTCTGTCCTCTGTCCTCTCTGATACTCTGTCCTCTCTGATACTCTGTCCTCTCTGATAACTCTGTCCTCTCTGATAACTCTGTCCTCTCTGGGACTCTGTCCTCTCTGATACTCTGTCCTCTCTGATACTCTGTCCTCTGTCCTCTCTGATAACTCTGTCCTCTCTGATACTCTGTCCTCTCTGTCCTCTGTCCTCTCTGATAACTCTGTCCTCTCTGATACTCTGTCCTCTCTGTCCTCTCTGATAACTCTGTCCTCTCTGGGACTCTGTCCTCTCTGATACTCTGTCCTCTCTGATACTCTGTCCTCTCTGTGACTCTGTCCTCTCTGTCCTCTGTCCTCTCTGATAACTCTGTCCTCTCTGGGACTCTGTCCTCTCTGATACTCTGTCCTCTCTGTCCTCTCTGATAACTCTGTCCTCTCTGGGACTCTGTCCTCTCTGATACTCTGTCCTCTCTGATACTCTGTCCTCTCTGTGACTCTGTCCTCTCTGTCCTCTGTCCTCTCTGATACTCTGTCCTCTCTGTCCTCTCTGATAACTCTGTCCTCTCTGGGACTCTGTCCTCTCTGATACTCTGTCCTCTCTGTGACTCTGTCCTCTCTGTCCTCTCTGGGACTCTGTCCTCTCTGATACTCTGTCCTCTCTGATAACTCTGTCCTCTCTGGGACTCTGTCCTCTCTGGGACTCTGTCCTCTCTGATACTCTGTCCTCTCTGTGACTCTGTCCTCTCTGTCCTCTCTGTGACTCTGTCCTCTCTGTCCTCTGTCCTCTCTGATAACTCTGTCCTCTCTGTAACTGTCCTCCCTCCCCAGGAGCTAACACCGGCATCGGTAAGACCACGGCGATGGACTTGGCGAGGAGGGGGGCGAGGGTGATCCTGGCCTGCAGGGACAGACGGAGAGCCGAGGCCGCCGCCCAGGAAATCATCCAGGTAGAGACAAAACAGTCCTGTAGAGGTCTGAGACACACAGGGACACATACACACACACACACACACACACATACACACACACACACATGCAGCTGTGTATTCTAACCTGTGTGTGTGTTGTGTCCAGGGGACGGGGAACAGTCAGGTGGTCTTCATGCATCTGGACCTCGCCAGTCTGACGTCCGTCCGCTCCTTTGCTGAAGAATTCCTCCGCTCCGAGTCCCGGCTCGACCTGCTCATCAACAACGCCGGTAGGAACTATAATAACAATAATAATAATAATAATAACTATAATAACAATAATAATAATAATAACTATAATAACTACAACAATAATAATAACTATAAGAATAAGAATAACTATAATAACTATAATAATAATAACTATAAGAATAATAATAATAACAATAATAATAATAACTACAATAACAATAATAATAATAACAATAATAATAACTATAATTATAATAGTAACACATTCATTACAGAATGAGGACACACGCACACAGACAGACACACACATACACATAGAGACACACAGCTTATAATAATAAAAAAATAAATAAAGGAAGGATGGTTTGCCGCTTATAATAATAATAAAATAATAATGATAAAAATAAAATAATATTAATAAATAAAACAACAATATTAATAAATAAAACAATATTAATAAATAAAACAATAATATTAATAAATAAAACAACAATATTAATAAATAAAACAACAATATTAATAAATAAAACAATAATATTAATAAATAAAACAATAATATTAATAAATAAAACAACAATATTAATAAATAAAATAGTAATATTAATAAATAAAATAGTAATACTAATGAGAGGCTGCAGCTTAGCGGGGTGACGGCAGCGTTGGTGTCTCAGGTCTGATGAACGGCGGGAAGACGGAGGACGGCTTCGGGATGATCTTCGGCGTGAACCACCTGGGTCACTTCCTGCTGACGGTGCTGCTGATGGAGCGGCTGAAGGCGAGCGGGCGGAGCCGTGTGGTTACCGTGGCGTCCAAAGCCTACGAGCTGGGGACGGTGGACTTCACGTGTCTGAGGACACACAGGGACGTGTCCCTGGGGGACAGCGACCTCCAGCTCTTCCACAAGTACTGCCACAGCAAGCTGTGCAACGTCCTCTTCACCCACGAGCTCGCCAAGAGGCTGAAGGACTCCGACACCACCTGCTACTGCCTCCACCCAGGTCAGCTGGCTGGGGGGGTTATGTCTGTGTGTGTGTGTCTGTCTGTCTGTGTGTGTGTCTGTGTGTGTGTGTGTGTGTGTGTGTGTGTGTCTGTTTTTGTGTGTGTGTGTGTATGGTTTTATGTCTGTGTGTGTGTGTGTGTGTGTGTGTGTGTGTGTGCGTGTGTGTGTGTGTCTGTCTGTGTGTGTGTGTGTGTGTGCGTGTGTGTGTGTCTGTGTGTGTGTGTCTGTCTGTGTGTGTGCGTGTGTGTGTGTCTGTGTGTGTGTGCGTGTGCCAGAGTAGACGTGATTTTTATCTTTGAATAACCTTTATTCGTCGTCTCTGTCCAGGCGCCATAAAGACGGAGATCGGCCGCTACGCCGGTTTCTGGTGGAGTCTCCTGACCAAACCCATCGTGTCCCTGTTCTTCGTGGGCCGAGTCCGCGCCCAGACCACGCTGCACTGCGCCCTGGAGCAAGGCATCGAGCACGCCAGCGGCCGCTACTTCAGCTGCTGCGCGCCCAAACTCAACATCGAGTCGAAGGCGACGGACGACGCCGCCGCCGCCAAGCTGTGGGAGCTCAGCGAGCGTTTCTGTGGCCTGGCCTGAAGAATAGCTAGGATGATGTCATCATGATGTCATCATGATGATAGCATGATGTCATCTAGAGGCCTGGCCTGAAGAATTGCTAGGATGATGTCATCATGATGTCATCATGATGTCACCATGATGTCATCTAGAGGCCTGGCCTGAAGAATAGCTAGGATGATGTCATCATGATGTCATCACTACATCATCTAGAGTCCTGACGAATAACTAACAGAATTAACAGATTAGTCATTAACAATAAACTATTTATATTATTAATTAATCTATTAATTAATAATATAATATAGTCAATTATGATAACTTGTGTGATGTCAGCGTGTTAAATGGGAATTTCATCCTTTCTTCCTTCCCGCCTTCCCTTCCTGCCTTCCCTTCCTCCTTCCCTTCCTGCCTTCCCTTCCTCCTTCCCTTCCTGCCTTCCCTTCCCTCCTTCCCTTCCCTCCTTCCCTTCCTGCCTTCCCTTCCTCCTTCCCTCCTTCCCTTCCCTCCTTCCCTTCCTGCCTTCCCTTCCTCCTTCCCTTCCCTACTTCCCTTCCTGCCTTCCCTTCCCTTCCCTCCTTCCCTTCCTTCCTGCCTTCCCTTCCTGCCTTCCCTTCCTCCTTCCCTTCCCTCCTTCCCTTCCTCCTTCCCTTCCCTACTTCCCTTCCTGCCTTCCCTTCCTGCCTTCCCTTCCTCCTTCCCTTCCCTCCTTCCCTTCCTCTTTCCCGCCTTCCCTCCTTCCCTTCCCTCCTTCCCTTCCCTACTTCCCTTCCTGCCTTCCCTTCCTCCTTCCCTTCCTGCCTTCCCTTCCTGCCTTCCCTTCCTCCTTCCCTTCCTCCTTCCCTTCCCTACTTCCCTTCCTGCCTTCCCTTCCTGCCTTCCCTTCCTCCTTCCCTTCCCTCCTTCCCTTCCTCTTTCCCGCCTTCCCTCCTTCCTTCCTCCTTCCCTTCCCTACTTCCCTTCCTGCCTTCCCTTCCTCCTTCCCTTCCTGCCTTCCCTTCCTCCTTCCTTCCTGCCTTCCTTCCCTCCTTCCTTCCTCCTTCCCTTCCCTACTTCCTTCCTGCCTTCCCTTCCTGCCTTCCCTTCCTCCTTCCCTTCCCTCCTTCCCTTCCTCTTTCCCGCCTTCCCTCCTTCCCTTCCCTCCTTCCCTTCCCTACTTCCCTTCCTGCCTTCCCTTCCTCCTTCCCTTCCTGCCTTCCCTTCCCTCCTTCCCTTCCTGCCTTCCCTTCCCTCCTTCCCTTCCTCCTTCCCTTCCCTACTTCCCTTCCTGCCTTCCCTTCCTCCTTCCCTTCCTCCTTCCTTCCTCTTTCCGCCTTCCCTCCTTCCCTTCCTCCTTCCCTTCCCTACTTCCCTTCCTGCCTTCCTTCCTTCCCTTCCTGCCTTCCCTTCCTCCTTCCCTTCCTGCCTTCCCTTCCCTCCTTCCCTTCCTCCTTCCCTTCCCTACTTCCCTTCCTGCCTTCCCTTCCTGCCTTCCCTTCCTCCTTCCCTTCCCTCCTTCCCTTCCTCTTTCCCGCCTTCCCTCCTTCCCTTCCCTCCTTCCCTTCCCTACTTCCCTTCCTGCCTTCCCTTCCCTCCTTCCCTTCCTGCCTTCCCTTCCTGCCTTCCCTTCCCTCCTTCCCTTCCCTACTTCCCTTCCTGCCTTCCCTTCCCTCCTTCCCTTCCTGCCTTCCCTTCCTGCCTTCCCTTCCCTCCTTCCCTTCCTCCTTCCCCGACCTTTTTAATATTACTGATGTATTTTGGTTTGCAGTATGATTTCTGTCCATCTGTACGCGATGATGATCTCAAATGTTAAACGTTGAACGTGAGCTCGAGATATTTATGAGATTTTCTGACTACAGACAGAAAAATAAGGAAAAATTGCTTTTTTGATTTGGTTACAGAACCATTAAAAAAAAAAGATAATTGTGATAACAAAAATAAAAGTTGGTTATCTTCACATTATCAAATTTCTTCAAAAAAACCTGCTGTCCTCGGGTCGCCCCCCTTCCCTCAAGTTTGGGTTTCTTTCAACCAAAGTGCCCAAAAATACTCCGGATGGTTCCACATACACACAGACATATCTATACATAATTATACATATTATATATATATATATATATATATATATATATATATATATATATATATATACATATATATATATACATATATATATATATATATATATATATATATATATATATATATATATATATATATATATATATATATATATATATATATACATATATATATATATATACATATATATATAATTATCTGTGTATATATATTATGTACTTAACAAAAATGGGTCTAATAGCCCTTACACAGCCTGGGGGGGTGTTTGGGGTCATTGTCCTGTTGGTCCAACTAAACGCAAACCGGACGGGATGGCATGGTGCTGCAGGATGCTGTGGTAGCCATGCTGGTTCAGGATGCTGTGGTAGCCATGCTGGTTCAGGATGCTGTGGTAGCCATGCTGGTTCAGGATGCTGTGGTAGCCAAGCTGGTTCAGGATGCTGTGGTAGCCATGCTGGTTCAGGATGCTGTGGTAGCCATGCTGGTTCAGGATGCTGTGGTAGCCATGCTGGTTCAGGATGCTGTGGTAGCCATGCTGGTTCAGGATGCTGTGGTAGCCATGCTGGTTCAGGATGCTGTGGTAGCCATGCTGGTTCAGGATGCTGTGGTAGCCATGCTGGTTCAGGATGCTGTGGTAGCCATGCTGGTTCAGGATGCTGTGGTAGCCATGCTGGTTCAGGATGCTGTGGTAGCCAAGCTGGTTCAGGATGCTGTGGTAGCCCTGCTGGTTCAGGATGCTGTGGTAGCCATGCTGGTTCAGGATGCTGTGGTAGCCATGCTGGTTCAGGATGCTGTGGTAGCCATGCTGGTTCAGGATGCTGTGGTAGCCAAGCTGGTTCAGGATGCTGTGGTAGCCATGCTGGTTCAGGATGCTGTGGTAGCCATGCTGGTTCAGGATGCTGTGGTAGCCATGCTGGTTCAGGATGCTGTGGTAGCCATGCTGGTTCAGGATGCTGTGGTAGCCATGCTGGTTCAGGATGCTGTGGTAGCCCTGCTGGTTCAGGATGCTGTGGTAGCCATGCTGGTTCAGGATGCTGTGGTAGCCATGCTGGTTCAGGAGGCCTTCAGTTTGGAATAAATCCCCAACAGTGTCACCAGCAAAGCCCCCCCACCTCCTCCTCCATGCTTCACGGTGGGAACCAGGCATGTAGAATCCATCCGTCACCTTTTCTCCGTCACAAAGACACGGCGGTTGGAACCAAAGATCTCCAACGTGGACTCATCAGACCAGAGCCCAGATTTCCACTGGTCTAATGTCCATTCCTTGGGTTTCTTGGCCCAAACAGATCTCTTCTGCTTGTTTCCTCTCCTTAGCCGTGGTTTCCTAGGCTTGTTTCCTCTCCTTAGCCATAGTTTCCTAGCCTTGTTTCCTCTCCTTAGCCGTGGTGTCCTAGCTGCTGTTGGACCATGAAGGCCTGATCCAGTCTCCTCTACCAGTTGTTCTAGAGATGTGTCTGCTGCTAGAACTCTGTGTGCTATCATCTGCTCTCTAATCTCAGCTGCTGGAACTGATTTCTGAGGCTGGAGACTCAGAGGAACTTATCCTCAGCAGCAGGGGGGACTCTGGGTCTTCCTTTCCTGGGGGGTCCTCATGTGATGAACTTATCCTCAGCAGCAGGGGGGACTCTGGGTCTTCCTTTCCTGGGGGGTCCTCATGTGATGAACTTATCCTCAGCAGCAGAGGGGACTCTGGGTCTTCCTTTCCTGGGGGGTCCTCATGTGATGAACTTATCCTCAGCAGCAGAGGGGACACTGGGTCTTCCTTTCCTGGGGGGTCCTCATGTGAGCCAGTTTCATTGTAGCCTTGATGGTTTTTACGACTGCTCTTGGGGACACATTAAAGTTTTCCCAATTTTCCGGACCGACTGACCTTCATTTCTTAAAGTAATGATGGCCGCTCGTTTCTCTTCTCTTAGCTGATTGGTTCTTGCCATAATATGAATTCTACCAGTCGTCCAATAGGCTGTCGGCTGTGTATCAACCTGACTTCTGATGGTCCAACTCCATTAATGAGGAAGAAAGTCCACTAATGAACCCTGACAAGGCCCACCTGGGGGGGGGGGACCATTTCAGGGACTACCTCATGAAGCTCGTTGAGAGAACACCAAGGGTTTGCAGCACTATCAAAAAAGCAAAGGGGGCTGAAGAAACTAGAATATAAGACTTATTTCTACTTTGTTGTTAAGTCCATAATTCCACATGAGTTCATTCATAGTTTTTTTCAAAAGATAATCTACAATGGAAATAGTCATGAAGATAAAGGAAACTCATTGGAGGAGAAGGGGGGTCCAAACTTCTGGCCTGTACTGTATATATTTAGAACCTTGATATAGGAAGGGGGACAACATGAGGGTTAACCAGAGAGTGGCGTCCTGGTTCAGGGAGTTCGGGGTAAAGAAGTGTGTGAAAAGTCAAACTGAACGATGAGTACAGTAAAGAACCAGTTGGACCGGTCTGTGACGCACCGCCCCGCCCCAGACAGGAACCGGCCCGACAGGTGAGTCCCAGCGCCAGGTGAGTCTCAGCGCCAGGTGGCTCCCAGTGCCAGGTGGGTCCCAGTGCCAGGTGGGTCCCAGCAGAGCTGCTCTCAGGAGGACCAGCCATGTTTCAGCTGCTGCTGCTGGGCGCCGTGGTGCTCGGAGGATACGTGTTCCTCACGCAGACGCTCTTCAAAAGGTCCAGGTGTAAAGGCAACGCCGCGGTGGCCGGCAAGACCGTCATCATCACAGGTGAGCGTGCGTGTCAGAACCCTCGGGGGGGTGGGGGGGGTCTTCCTGTCAACATGAAAACCAACACTTTAGTTGATGGTTTTTAACGATGGTTTCACTTTTTAGACGTTTTCAACACTGTGTTAAAAAAATTATCCTAAGTATCTAAAAGTACTGACTATACAGTTGTAATAGTAGCTAAAAGTACTGACTATACAGTAGAAATAGTAGCTAAAAGTACTGACTATACAGTAGAAATAGTAGCTAAAAGTACTGACTATACAGTAGAAAAAGTAGCTAAAAGTACTGACTATACAGTAGAAATAGTAGCTAAAAGTACTGACTGTACAGTAGAAATAGTAGCTAAAAGTACTGACTATACAGTAGAAATAGTAGCTAAAAGTACTGACTGTACAGTAGAAATAGTAGCTAAAAGTACTGACCGTACAGTAGAAATAGTAGCTAAAAGTACTGACTATACAGTAGAAATAGTAGCTAAAAGTACTGACTATACAGTAGAAATAGTAGCTAAAAGTACTGACTGTACAGTAGAAATAGTAGCTAAAAGTACTGACTATACAGTAGAAATAGTAGCTAAAAGTACTGACTACACAGTAGAAATAGTAGCTAAAAGTACTGACTATACAGTTGTAGTAGTATCTAAAAGTACTGACTATACAGTTGTAATAGTAGCTAAAAGTACTGACTATACAGTAGAAATAGTAGCTAAAAGTACTGACTATACAGTAGAAATAGTAGCTAAAAGTACTGACTACACAGTAGAAATAGTAGCTAAAAGTACTGACTATACAGTTGTAGTAGTATCTAAAAGTACTGACTATACAGTTGTAATAGTATCTAAAAGTACTGACTATACAGTAGAAATAGTAGCTAAAAGTACTGACTGTACAGTAGAAATAGTAGCTAAAAGTACTGACTATACAGTAGAAATAGTAGCTAAAAGTACTGACTATACAGTAGAAATAGTAGCTAAAAGTACTGACTATACAGTAGAAATAGTAGCTAAAAGTACTGACTACACAGTAGAAATAGTAGCTAAAAGTACTGACTATACAGTTGTAGTAGTATCTAAAAGTACTGACTATACAGTTGTAATAGTATCTAAAAGTACTGACTATACAGTAGAAATAGTAGCTAAAAGTACTGACTGTACAGTAGAAATAGTAGCTAAAAGTACTGACTATACAGTAGAAATAGTAGCTAAAAGTACTGACTATACAGTAGAAATAGTAGCTAAAAGTACTGACTATACAGTAGAAATAGTAGCTAAAAGTACTGACTATACAGTAGAAATAGTAGCTAAAAGTACTGACTATACAGTAGAAATAGTAGCTAAAAGTACTGACTATACAGTAGAAATAGTAGCTAAAAGTACTGACTATACAGTAGAAATAGTAGCTAAAAGTACTGACTACACAGTAGAAATAGTAGCTAAAAGTACTGACTATACAGTTGTAGTAGTATCTAAAAGTACTGACTATACAGTTGTAATAGTATCTAAAAGTACTGACTATACAGTTGTAATAGTTGCTAAAAGTACTGACTATACAGTAGAAATAGTAGCTAAAAGTACTGACTATACAGTAGAAATAGTAGTTAAAAGTACTGACTACACAGTAGAAATAGTAGCTAAAAGTACTGACTATACAGTAGAAATAGTAGTTAAAAGTACTGACTATACAGTAGAAATAGTAGTTAAAAGTACTGACTATACAGTAGAAATAGTAGTTAAAAGTACTGACTATACAGTAGAAATAGTAGCTAAAAGTACTGACTATACAGTAGAAATAGTAGCTAAAAGTACTGACTATACAGTAGAAATAGTAGCTAAAAGTACTGACTATACAGTAGAAATAGTAGCTAAAAGTACTGACTATACAGTAGAAATAGTAGCTAAAAGTACTGACTATACAGTAGAAATAGTAGCTAAAAGTACTGACTATACAGTAGAAATAGTAGCTAAAAGTACTGACTATACAGTAGAAATAGTAGCTAAAAGTACTGACTATACAGTAGAAATAGTAGCTAAAAGTACTGACTATACAGTAGAAATAGTAGCTAAAAGTACTGACTATACAGTAGAAATAGTAGCTAAAAGTACTGACTATACAGTTGTAGTAGTAGCTAAAAGTACTGACTATACAGTTGAAATAGTATCTAAAAGTACTGACTATACAGTAGAAATAGTAGCTAAAAGTACTGACTATACAGTAGAAATAGTAGCTAAAAGTACTGACTATACAGTAGAAATAGTAGCTAAAAGTACTGACTATACAGTAGAAATAGTAGCTAAAAGTACTGACTATACAGTAGAAATAGTAGCTAAAAGTACTGACTATACAGTAGAAATAGTAGCTAAAAGTACTGACTATACAGTAGAAATAGTAGCTAAAAGTACTGACTATACAGTAGAAATAGTAGCTAAAAGTACTGACTATACAGTAGAAATAGTAGCTAAAAGTACTGACTATACAGTAGAAATAGTAGCTAAAAGTACTGACTATACAGTTGTAGTAGTATCTAAAAGTACTGACTATACAGTTGTAATAGTATCTAAAAGTACTGACTATACAGTTGTAATAGTTGCTAAAAGTACTGACTATACAGTAGAAATAGTAGCTAAAAGTACTGACTATACAGTAGAAATAGTAGTTAAAAGTACTGACTACACAGTAGAAATAGTAGCTAAAAGTACTGACTATACAGTAGAAATAGTAGTTAAAAGTACTGACTATACAGTAGAAATAGTAGTTAAAAGTACTGACTATACAGTAGAAATAGTAGTTAAAAGTACTGACTATACAGTAGAAATAGTAGCTAAAAGTACTGACTATACAGTAGAAATAGTAGCTAAAAGTACTGACTATACAGTAGAAATAGTAGCTAAAAGTACTGACTATACAGTAGAAATAGTAGCTAAAAGTACTGACTATACAGTAGAAATAGTAGCTAAAAGTACTGACTATACAGTAGAAATAGTAGCTAAAAGTACTGACTATACAGTAGAAATAGTAGTTAAAAGCAAGGCAAGGCAGCTTTATTTATAGAGCACATTTAAGCAACAGGGCAATTCAAAGTGCTTTACACAAAATCAGTTAAAAGCAATAAAAACAGTTGAAAGAAAATAAAACCCATAAAAAAAAAAAAAA
>JABXJD010000326.1:582500-597500 GCA_013375575.1 Percina caprodes
CATTCATTTAACCCTCTAGCTCCATAGACTCCCATTCATTTAGCCCTCTAGCTCCATAGACTCCCATTCATTTAGCCCTCTAGCTCCATAGACTCCCATTCATTTAGCCCTCTAGCTCCATAGACTCCCATTCATTTAGCCGTCTAGCTCCATAGACTCCCATTCATTTAGCCCTCTAGCTCTATAGACTCCCATTCATTTAGCCCTCTAGCTCCATAGACTCCCATTCATTTAACCCTCTAGCTCCATAGACTCCCATTCATTTAGCCCTCTAGCTCCATAGACTCCCATTCATTTAGCCCTCTAGCTCCATAGACTCCCATTCATTTAGCCCTCTAGCTCCATAGACTCCCATTCATTTAGCCCTCTAGCTCCATAGACTCCCATTCATTTAGCCGTCTAGCTCCATAGACTCCCATTCATTTAGCCCTCTAGCTCCATAGACTCCCATTCATTTAGCCCTCTAGCTCCATAGACTCCCATTCATTTAGCCGTCTAGCTCCATAGACTCCCATTCATTTAACCCTCTAGCTCCATAGACTCCCATTCATTTAGCCCTCTAGCTCCATAGACTCCCATTCATTTAGCCGTCTAGCTCCATAGACCCATTTTTTTTGGCTTAAATGCACTTGATTCAACAATAGAACCGGTTCTTGTATTTCAGGTTCCTGCAGAAACATTCTGCTGCTCGAGGCTTCGCAGTCGACAGGTGCACCGATGACGTCTTCTCAGGCGGTCAATGGTTAATGGATGTTGTTGTTTTCAGGCTCTGGCGGTGAACAGGCACCTGGGCACCGGCCGGTACAGCTGGCAGTTCTTCCAGGCGTACTGCAACAGCAAGCTGTGTAACGTCCTCTTCACCCACGAGCTCGCTAAGAGGCTGAAGGGCTCCAACGTCACCTGCTACAGCGTCCACCCAGGTACCCAAACACACATCCTACGGACACTAACGAACACTCACTGAACCTACGGACACTAACGAACACTCACTGAACCTACGGACACTAACGAACACTCACACATCCTACGGACACTAACGAACACTCACTGAGCCTACGGACACTAACGAACACTCACACATCCTACGGACACTAACGAACACTCACTGAGCCTACGGACACTAACGAACACTCACTGAACCTACGGACACTAACGAACACTCACTGAGCCTACGGACACTAACGAACACTCACACATCCTACGGACACTAACGAACACTCACGGAGCCTACGGACACTAACGAACACTCACTGAACCTACGGACACTAACGAACACTCACTGAACCTACGGACACTAACGAACACTCACTGAGCCTACGGACACTAACGAACACTCACTGAGCCTACGGACACTAACGAACACTCACTGAACCTACGGACACTAACGAACACTCACTGAACCTACGGACACTAACGAACACTCACTGAGCCTACGGACACTAACGAACACTCACTGAACCTACGGACACTAACGAACACTCACTGAACCTACGGACACTAACGAACACTCACGGAGCCTATGGACACTAACGAACACTCACACAGCCTACGGACACTAACGAACACTCACACATCCTACGGACACTAACGAACACTCACGGAGCCTACGGACACTAACGAACACTCACTGAACCTACGGACACTAACGAACACTCACACAGCCTACGGACACTAACGAACACTCACACATCCTACGGACACTAACGAACACTCACGGAGCCTACGGACACTAACGAACACTCACTGAACCTACGGACACTAACGAACACTCACACAGCCTACGGACACTAACGAACACTCACACATCCTACGGACACTAACGAACACTCACGGAGCCTACGGACACTAACGAACACTCACTGAACCTACGGACACTAACGAACACTCACGGAGCCTACGGACACTAACGAACACTCACTGAGCCTACGGACACTAACGAACACTCACTGAGCCTACGGACACTAACGAACACTCACTGAACCTACGGACACTAACGAACACTCACGGAGCCTACGGACACTAACGAACACTCACACATCCTACGGACACTAACGAACACTCACGGAGCCTACGGACACTAACGAACACTCACGGAGCCTACGGACACTAACGAACACTCACGGAGCCTACGGACACTAACGAACACTCACTGAACCTACGGACACTAACGAACACTCACGGAGCCTACGGACACTAACGAACACTCACGGAGCCTACGGACACTAACGAACACTCACGGAGCCTACGGACACTAACGAACACTCACGGAGCCTACGGACACTAACGAACACTCACTGAGCCTACGGACATTTACGAACACTTACGAACACTTACGGCTCTATGAACACTGACAGATCTACAAACACTTATAAACACTTACAGATAAGAGATGGAACTAGTTTAGGCAGTTATGGTTAGGAAAACAGGGATTGGCCTAAAATGAGTGACATAAAACTATTAAACACTTAATGTGTACTTGCTGTAGACAGCTCAGGATTTGTGAAACAGCTGGGGGCTCCCAGGTCCAACAGGGCTCACCTGCGATGCCTTTGTTGACGTCATGGTTTTTGAACCAGGTGTGTCTCTGGTCCTGCAGGTGTGGTTCGGACCGAGCTGTCCCGACACGTCAGCCTGTGGCAGAAGATCTTCATTGAGCCCGTGGCGCGGCTGCTGTTCCTGGACCCGGAGGCCGGTGCTCAGACCACCCTGCACTGCGCCCTGCAGGAGGGAATCGAACCCCTGAGCGGACGGTACTTCTCCTGCTGCGCCGCGCAGGAAGTGGGCGCCTGGG
This sequence comes from Percina caprodes, assembly GCA_013375575.1. NCBI lineage: Eukaryota > Metazoa > Chordata > Actinopteri > Perciformes > Percidae > Percina > Percina caprodes. The sequence goes on from JABXJD010000326.1 coordinate 585,292, forward strand.
CTCGAGAGGACGCCGTGTCGCGGAAACTGTGGGACGTCAGCGAGAAGCTCTGTGGACTCTGTTAACCCCCGTGTCCCGGCACAATGGGAAATCAACACTTTTATTGATGTTTTTAATTTTTTCAACATTTTTGTCCTTTTTTTCAATGTTTGTCACTTTTTATGACGTTTAACACTACGTAACACTAACTTATTAACTTTAGTTTTAGTTATTTTTGGAATTTATGGTCAATAAATTAACATGGAGTCTGGTGGGTTTGGTGATGGAGATTTCTGTGTCATGTTCTCTGTAGTCACATACACATTAAAAACATGGAAAAAAGGTCCAGGTTGAAAAATAAGAAATTAACTTGTGTGGTAAAGTGTAGTTAGAGTATGTGTGTAGTATTGTTATGATATAAATTGTAATAAAATTTTGCGATGTTGCATCTTTTTTGGGAAACGTTTCTCTCACATCGTCACCTCTCACACCCGGACTACATATATTATATAAAATTAAGTTGCATATTAATCCTTGTGTTGTCTTCCCATGAAAATCAACACTTTTATTGATGCTTTTTAACATTTTCTTATGTTTTTGATGCTTTTTTCAATGGTTTGTCACTTTTGATAACTTTAGTTATTACAGTTATTTTTGGGAATTATGGTCAATAAACCTCATTTATAGGAAATTATACCTAATGTTTGAGTTAGAAAAGCAGAAATTATGAATTATTGAGACTAAAATTAAAGGAATGGATGATGATGATAATCACAGACTGGAATATGTCAACTTTTACTCTCAATACTATTTCAAAAACACTTCAATTTGGTTTCAAATGCTATAAAATTGAATAAGATGCCCCAAAATTAATGAAAGTAGAGATTTGTACTTGGCAAAGAGCGTTGTGTGGAATCAATCATGTTATTTTGGGGAATTACAATTGGGTAGTTATATATATATATATATATATATATATATATATATATATATATATATATATATATATATATATATATATATATATATATATGGCCTAATTAACCTTGACTACAGGCCAGGAAGCTGTGCGGATTTATATTTCTAATATGTTTAATTTATTTTCATACTTTTAAAATTCTTTAGAATTTTTTTTACGAAGACGTACAATAGTTTAGAGGTCCCCCTGCATTGAATCTGAGGACCCCCTAGGGGTCCCGGACCCCCTGTTGAAGATCCCAACCATCCATCTTCATCCGCTTATCCGGTGTCGGGTCGCGGGGGCAGCAGCTCCAGCAGGGGACCCCAAACTTCCCTTTCACGAGCCACATCAACCAGCTCCGACTGGGGGATCCCGAGGCGCTCCCAGGCCAGGTTGGAGATATAATCTCTCCACCTAGTCCTGGGTCTTCCCCGAGGCCTCCTCCCAGCTGGACGTGCCTGGACCACCTCCCTAGTGAGACCCTGGTGGGCATCTGGTGAGGAGACCACCTCAACTGGCTCCTTTCGACGTGAAGGAGCAACAGCTCTACTCCGAGCTCCTCTCGGATGACTGAGCTTCTCACCCTATCTCTAAGGGAGACGCCAGCCCCCCTCCTGAGGAAACCAGCCCCCCTCCTGAGGAAACCAGCCCCCCTCCTGAGGAAACCCATTTCGGCCACTTGTACCCTGGACCTCGTTCTTTGGGTCCTGACCCAGCCTTCATGACCATAGGTGAGGGTAGGAACGAACACTGCCCGGTAGATCGAGAGCTTTGCCTTCTGGCTCAGGTCTCTTTTCGTCACAACGGTGCGATAAACTGAATGTAATACCCCCCCGCTGCTCCGATTCTCCAACCAATCTCACGCTCCATGGTCCCCTCACTCACGAACAAGACCCCAAGGTACTTGAACTCCTTCACTTGGGGTAAGGACTCACTCCCTACCCGAAGAAAGCACTCCATCGGTTTCCTGCTGAGAACCATGGCCTCAGATTTAGAGGTGCTGATCCTCATCCCAGCCGCTTCACACTCAGCTGCAAACCGATCCAGTGAGTGCTGAAGGTCCCAGGCCGATAATGTCATCAGGACCACATCATCTGCAAAAAGCAGCGATGAGATCCTGAGCCCACCAAACTGCAACACCCCCCCCACCCCGACTACGCCTCGATATCCTGTCCATAAATATTACAAACAGGATTGGTGACAAAGCGCAGCCCTGGCGGAGGCCAACCCTCCAGAACCTGGAACGAGTCCGACTTACTGTCGAGAACCCGGACACAGCTCTCGCTTTGGTCATACAGGGATTAGATGGCCCTGAGAAGGGACCCCCTCACCCCATAGTCCCGCAGCACCTCCCACAGTGTCTCCGGGGACCCGGTCATACGCCTCTACAGATCCACAAAACACATGTAGACTGGTTGGGCATACTCCCAGGCCCCCTCCAAGATCCTTGCGAGAGTGAAGATCTGATCCGTTGTTCCACGGCCAGGACGGAATCCACATTGTTCCTCTTCAATCCGAGGTTCAACTATCGGCCGAACCCTCCTTTCCAGCACCTTGGAGTAGACTTTACCAGGGAGGCTGAAAAGTGTGATACCCCTGTAATTGGCTCACACCCTATGGTCCCCCTTTATGAAGAGGGGAACCACCACCCCAGTCTGCCACTACTTAGGCACTGTCCCAGACTTCCACGCAATGTTAAAGAGACGTGTCAACCAAGACCGCCCCTGCACACCCAGAGCTTTCAGCATTTCTGGACGGATCTCATCAATCCCTGGGGCTTTGCCGCTGTGGAGTTGTTTGACTACCTCAGCGACCTCCACCAGGGACACTGATCCCCCATCATCCTCCAGCTCTGCCTCTACCACAGAGGGCGTGTCAGCTGGATTCAGGAGTTCCTCAAAGTGCTCCTTCCACCGCTCTATTACCTCCCCAGTTGAGGTTAACAACGTCCCATCCTTACTATATACAGCTTGGATGATTCCTCACTTCCCCCTCCTGAGGTGGCGAACGGTTTTCCAGAAGCACCTTGGTGCCGACCGAAAGTCCTTCTCCATGTCTTCTCCGAACTTCTCCCACACCCGCTGCTTTGCTTCTGTCACGGCAGAGGCTGCAGCCCTTCGGGCCCGTTGGTACCTTGCAACTGCCTCCGGAGTCCTCCAGGATAACATATCCCGGAAAGACTCCTTCAGTCGGACGGCTTCCCTGACCACCGGTGTCCACCAGGGTGTTCGTGGGTTACCGCCTTGAGGCACCTAAGACCCTATGACCGCAGCTTCAGCAATGGAAACTTTGAACATTGTCCACTCAGGTTCAATGTCCCCAGCCTCCACAGGACCCCCCAGCCTCCACAGGGCCCCCAGCCTCCACAGGGCCCCCAGCCTCCACAGGGATGCCCGAAAGCTCGCCGGAGGCGTGAGTTGAAAGCTCGGACAGGGGCCTCCTCCAGATGTTCCCAATTTACCCGCACTACCAGTTTGGGCTTACCAGGTCTGTCATGTTGTGTCAAAACATGGTGTTTGTTATGGACAATCCAGATCTAACTGGTAGCGCTCCACCTCCCGCACAATTTCCGGCTCCTTCCCCCACAGAGAGGTGACATTCCACGTCCCCAGAGCCAGCCTCTGCTGCCCGGGTCTGGTCTGTCAAAGCCCCTGACCTTTGCTGCCCCCCATGTGGCAGCGCACCCGACCCCATTGGTTCCTCCCACAGGTGGTGGGCCCATGGGCTGGAGGGAGAGGTGCCACGTAGCTGTGCCCGCCCGGGCTCCGTGGCAAACCCGGCCACCAGGCGCTCGCTGACGAGCCCGCCGTCTGGGCCTGGCTCCAGACGAGGGCCCCGGGCTTCATCCGGGCAGGGTCCCTCGATCCCTTCCTTGCTTTTCCATATGGTTTTTGAACCATTCTTTGTCTGGCCCCTCCCCCAAGACCTCTTTGCTAATGGGAGACCCCTACTAGGAGCACACAGCTCCAGACCACACAGCCCTCAGGTTCACAGGGACACACAAACCTCTCCACCACGATAAGGTGATGGTTCCTGGAGAGATGTTGAAGGACCCTGGTCTACATTATTCATGGTGCTAGTCTAAAGTCTGTGTGTGTGTGTGTGTGTGTGTGTGTGTGTGTGTGTGTGTGTGTGTGTGTGTGTCTCTGTGTGTGTGTGTGTGTGTGTGTGTGTCTCTGTGTGTCTCTGTGTGTGTGTGTGTGTGTGTGTGTGTGTGTGTGTGTGTGTGTGTGTCTCTGTGTGTGTGTGTGTGTGTGTGTGTGTTCTTGGCAGAAAGGCAGACAGAGAAAGAGTCAGTGAAGCTAACAGTTGTTTTATTCAGTTTTAAAACTCAGATTTTACCCAGCATGCAACTGAAAGTAATGGGTGACTGTACTGGATGCGACATACAACACAACACTATAAAGTATCCTTCATTCTTAGCTAAGCATTGTCCTGCGTACATGAAACATACATAAAGAATACATGATTATTATTATTATTATTATTATTATTACAAACGCTATAAAAGAGATTAATGTGACATTAACCCTCCTGTTGTCCTGGGGTCAAAAAAACAAAAGAGGGTTAATGGAGATCGTGATTTTAAAAATAAAAGCCCAATCCCAAAATTATGGTGCCGGCTTCTTCAAAATAAACTCTTTTTAAATCTCAAAAGCGACAAAAACGTCAAAAAAAGAAACAAAGATTGAAAACGGAACAAAACCCATAAAAAGAAAAACTTTTTGTTTTAAAACATAGAAGAAAAAAATTTCTACATCAGAAATTTGGGATTCTTTGATCCAAAGTGTCCAAATATTCCTCGGATGGTTCCAGATGACGCTGACGGATCATTCTGGGTGTTTTATTTCCCAAAAAAACTTTGACAAAAGACTAAAAAATTATATAATTTTATATAAATGAGGTTTCTTGGTAAAAAATATTTCATATCGCATCAAAAACAACCTCAAAAAGTGATGAAAAAAAAAGTGTCAAAATATTCCTCGGATGGTTCCAGATGACGCTGACGGACCAGCTCAACACTTCACTGAGTTTTGGGTGTTTTATTTTCCCAAAAAAACTTTGACAAAAGACAAAAAAATCCATAATTTCATATAAATGAAGTTTCTTGGTAAAAAATATTTCATACTGCGTCAAAAAAGTGTCAAAAAGTGATAAAAAAAATGTCGAAAATGATTAAAATATTTCATATTGCGTCAAAAAAGTGTCTAAAAGTGATAAAAAATGATAAAAATGATTAAAATATTTCATATTGCGTCAAAAAAGTGTCTAAAAGTGATAAAAAAAAATGTCAAAAATGATAAAAAATTATCTCATATTCTGTCAAAAACAACCTCAAAAAGTAATAAAAAAGGGTCCAAAGCGTGTTTTTCTGGGTTAAACTTCAACAAGTTTTGCAGTCTGTAGCTCTCCAAGTTTTTTTTTTGTCCCGTTTTTGACGTTTTTTAAATTATATTTTAGTCATTTTTAACAATTTTTTGTCACTTTTTTCGATATTTTTTGTCACTTTTCAGCGTTTAAAAAAAAATGTTTTTGTTGATTTTTTTCCGGCTTTTTTAGTTGTTTTTTTCAACTTTCTTCTATCACAGTTGTGATATAGTAAGTTTGTGTGAACGGGTCCAATCTGCCCCGGGACCCCGGACACACACACACACACACACACACACACACACACACACACACACACACACACACACACACACACACACACACACACACACTCAGGTCATAATCGTCTAAACGCTATAAAACAGATTAATGGGACGTAAAAGTTGACCTGCATCCGTTGTCCGTTACGTCCTCGCTGCTTTAAAAGAAAAACCAACTTCTTCTCTCTGTGAAAAACAAGACATCCAACAGTGAGCTGCAGCATTAAATTAAATTAAATTAAATGATGTGTTTGTTATTATAACGTTCTGCTAACACATCTGTGATAATCTGTCTGTTTCAGTGACTTCATGTTAAAGTGAAACTTCTATATTTTTCAACCTGAACCCTAATTTCTCATGTTTCTATCTGCATGGTGCGATGGGATGGGAACAACAACCTTCAACACTGGTCCAGTATTAAGCAAGAAAGAAGCTGCAATGTGTGTGACAACATTATGGGATGGATCCCTACTGAGATAGAGTAAGATCCTTTTAGTTTAACATGAAACAGAAATCACCATCACCAAACCCACCAGACTCCATGTTAATAATCACTACTTTTAGCGTGTATAGAGCAGCATATCTCCACCAGACTCCATGTAAATAATCACTACTTTTAGCGTGTATAGAGCAGCATATCTCCACCAGACTCCATGTAAATAATCACTACTTTTAGCGTGTATAGAGCAGCATATCTCCACCAGACTCCATGTAAATAATCACTACTTTTAGCATGTATAGAGCAGCATATCTCCACCAGACTCCATGTAAATAATCACTACTTTTAGCATGTATAGAGCAGCATATCTCCACCAGACTCCATGTAAATAATCACTACTTTTAGTGTGTATAGAGCAGCATATCTCCACCAGACTCCATGTAAATAATCACTACTTTTAGCGTGTATAGAGCAGCATATCTCCACCAGACTCCATGTAAATAATCACTACTTTTAGCGTGTATAGAGCAGCATATCTCCACCAGACTCCATGTTAATAATCACTACTTTTAGCGTGTATAGAACAGCATATCTCCACCAGACTCCATGTAAATAATCACTACTTTTAGCGTGTATAGAACAGCATATCTCCACCAGACTCCATGTAAATAATCACTGCTGCATTATATCTGATCTCCTGCAGGGGGGGGGGCTCCTTAAAGCTGCATTATACTGACCTTTGACATTGAGATGCACTTGTCTCTCCCATATGACGTCACCGTTCTTGTAAACAGTGCAGATGTATAAACTGCTGTCTGCGTGAGTTGGGTTACTCAGAGTCAGACTGAGATCTCCGGTCCCCAGCGGGTTTTTCCTCATTTTTGTGCGTCCTGTGTAAGCCAGGCTCTGTGTCTCCGGCTGGTCTTGGCCGTTCTCAAACACATGGATGTTGACGTGCTGATGAGTCCACTTCACTGTTGCGTCCTGCGGCAGGTTAGCTGTGATTTGCCACGGCAGCTGGACAGTCTTCGCCGGAATCTCCACCTCCACGTTAGCAACTGAGACTGGACGACAAACAGTTGAATATGTCAAGTACACAAACAGTAGCAGAGAAACTTCTTAATTAAACGTGTTTTACAAAGCGATCGTATTGCACTGAAAGCTAATATTGTGTCACTATAGCAACCTACACGTGTCATCTGTCCCTCCTGGACGGGACGAATGAAAACACCATGGGGGGGGAGTTAACATGCTCTATGGTCTGATAGGAGGAGGTTAACATGCTCTATGGTCTGATAGGAGGAGGTTAACATGCACTATGGTCTGATAGGAGGCTAACATGCTCTATGGTCTGATAGGAGGAGGTTAACATGCTCTATGGTCTGATAGGAGGAGGTTAACATGCTCTATGGTCTGATAGGAGGTTAACATGCTCTATGGTCTGATAGGAGGTTAACATGCTCTATGGTCTGATAGGAGGTTAACATGCTCTATGGTCTGATAGGAGGAGGGTAACATGCTCTATGGTCTGATAGGAGGTTAACATGCTCTATGGTCTGATAGGAGGAGGTTAACATGCTCTATGGTCTGATAGGAGGAGGTTAACATGCTCTATGGTCTGATAGGAGGAGGTTAACATGCTCTATGGTCTGATAGGAGGAGGTTAACATGCTCTATGGTCTGATAGGAGGAGGTTAACATGCTCTACGGTCTGATAGGAGGAGGTTAACATGCTCTATGGTCTGATAGGAGGAGGTTAACATGCTCTATGGTCTGATAGGAGGAGGTTAACACGCTCAGTTTTTCAGTCACTTAAAGAAACATTTAAACGCTTTTCGAATGTTTTTGATGTTTTTTCCCACACTTTGACGTTTGATTCCCCAAAAGAACATTTATTCAACATTCAATTGAGGGAACAGCATAGCACTGTGGAAGGGAGTCTGAAAACATTAAAGTTTCAGAGCTTCTGAGATAACTTTTGGGGTTGTACGCCCAGAAACCCCCCCCCCCCACCAACACCACCTCTGAGGGCTACACCAACATCTGACCTATGAATCATAACCCCAGTACTGACCTGTGAGGTGGCGCTCCACTACTTTCTGGGCCAGGATGTCTCCATCCTTGTGGACGGTGCAGACGTAGGTCCCCCTGTCCCTGTAGCCGGAGTTCTTGATGGTTACGCTGAGATCTTTGGATTTCAGCGGGTCGTTGATCATCTTTGTGTGACCAGAGTAATAGTCGTCTTGTTTGTCAGGCTGGTCTTGGCCGTTCTCGTACACATGGACAGTCGCGGTCTCGGGTTCAGTCCGCTTCCACTCCACCGTTGCATCTGCAGGCAGGTTAGCTCTAGTTTTGAAGGGCAGCGTGAGACATTTAGCCGTCTCTCCGACGTCCACTACCTCATGGGGGACTAAGAGAAAAACAGACCACAAGATCTTGTTTAATTGTAGAAGTGACATTGATTGTAGCAGGAACAGTCGTTTGGATCGACAATATTTGCGGTAATGGCCTGTCTCACGCACCAGATGTCCCTCTCCTTCCTCGCTCTGAGTGTTGCCGTTCTCTAACTCGGTTCTCCTTGGGTAACGACCTTTGAGTTAGCGAGTTACACACTGAAAATGTCAAGTTGAAATAAAAGGTGGACGGTGCCACAACGGAGACCATCTTGGTTGTTTCGGGGAACGATTGTAAAGAAAGAACAGGTTCAGGTCCTCTAACGTTTTAGGACTGATTGGTGGGATGTCTGTGGACGACGTGGACATGGAGACACACTGGTAAGAGATGATGAGGTGTAACCATGTAACAGCTGATTTGAATATCTCTCGTTACTGTGTTAACTTCATTTAATATTGGATGTGGAGTTTTATTTTGCGGGGTGCAGATGTTCCCCCAGAACAAGGTCTTTCCTAAGACTGTTCAGCAGAGCCGCTGTGTCTCTGTCCCAATACAACTGGGATTGGTTTTAAATAGTCTCGCATTACCAGACCGAACTCTACAGCGCTGCAGAAGAAGCTCTGGCTAGTACATGCAGCATTCCTGAATGAAACCTGTTTATTGGCTTTTCTTTAGACCAATCACAGTCATTGTGGGCGGGGCTAATCTCCGGACGGAGCCACGGTGCCGCTGCTAAATAGCCTCAGGAAGGAAGTTGTTTTGGTGGAACATGTGTACGTTCAGATGTAGTTTTAGTCGTCAACAGAAAGACTAGCTAGCTGTCTGGATTTACCCTGCAGAGATCTGAGGACCAGGTAACCATAGTCCTCAGATTGGACAGATAGTCTAGCTAGCTGTCTGGATTTACCCTGCAGAGATCTGAGGACCAGGTAACCATAGTCCTCAGATTGGACAGATAGTCTAGCTAGCTGTCTGGATTTACCCTGCAGAGATCTGAGGACCAGGTAACCATAGTCCTCAGATTGGACAGATAGTCTAGCTAGCTGTCTGGATTTACCCTGCAGAGATCTGAGGACCAGGTAACCATAGTCCTCAGATTGGACAGATAGTCTAGCTAGCTGTCTGGATTTACCCTGCAGAGACCTGAGGACCAGGTAACCATAGTCCGCAGATTGGACAGATAGTCTAGCTAGCTGTCTGGATTTACCCTGCAGAGACCTGAGGACCAGGTAACCATAGTCGCAGGTTAGAGCGCCGCCAAAGAAGTTAGAATGCCATCACAGAGACAGAGACAGAGAACGGGGACGGAGGTTATAACGCCATCACAAAGACAGAGGACGGGGACTGACATCCAGCCCAAATGACGGACATCTGGTGGAATTACCGGTGGCACCCGAGCAAACCCGGAACTGAAAAATCATCGATATAAACTTGGTTTTAAGAAATGTTAACAGCCCTTGAATTGCGAGAATAGAGAGCAGTGACCAACACTGACCTTTGACCCGGAGACGAACCACTTTCTGCGTGTGGATGTCTCTGTTCTTGTGGACGGTGCAGATGTAGGTGCCACTGTCCCTGTAGCAGGGGTCCTTCAGGGTCAGACTGAAGTCTCCAGTTCTCAGTGGATCTTTCTCCATCTGCGTGCGGTTGCAGTAAACCGTGTCCTGTGTGACGGCGTAGTGGCTCTGGTTCCGATACTCGTGCACCTTCATGGGCTCGGGGGCACAGCGGCTCCACTCCACCGTCAGGTCTACGGGCAACGGGGCTCTGAATGTGCAAGGGAGCTTGACAATCATCTCTCCTTCTTCCACCTCCACCCAGGAGACTGAGAGGACAACAAACAACATCAGCAGCTGCACAAACACATAAACCTGGACTGGAGACTTTCAGAGGTCCTCTGACAACATACAACGTACCTGTGATCATTATGTGCCAAAAATGAACCGCTAGACCCAAAGCAACGGCAACAGCTAGACCCAAAACCAGGATTACAACCAGGAGAAATCGAGTATGGAAAGGAAACCATTCTGTAGGCGACATAAACACGAGCTTCACATGATCCTCATATTACTTTTTAAGCTTCATGACATATTTTGAACTGAATTGGATATTATGTACAAACATGGTGTCTTACACCACTAGACAGACAGACAGACAGACAGACAGACAGACAGACAGACAGACAGACAGACAGATAGATAGATAGATAGATAGATAGATAGATAGATATTATAATGTTCCAGCAACAAAATCAGTCACACAGCACAGAATGTAAATATAATGAAATACTAGAATATAATATACATGAAGTAATACTAGGAGAAACTACTAGAATAATATTTGAATATATAAAAGTTGGGAATACAAAAATGGGCAACTACTTAAATATTAATAGGTAATAGGGCAACCGTAATATTGTAAACATTTTAATATAGTGACAATAAAGGCTTCTTATCTTATCCCATCACTGTGGAGATGTTTGGTTTCCTCCTCACCTGAGACCTGCAGACGCACAACCATCTGTCTCCTTATGTGTTGGTTGATGTAGGCGGTGCAGGTGTAGACGCCGCTGTCAGAGAGGTGGGGGTCTTTCAGGGTGAGGCTGAGGTCTCCCGTTAGCAGAGCATCAGCTGACATCGATGTCCGGCCGCTGTAAAGGTTGTTTTGGAAACGGGGCTCAGCGAAGTCCTGATGCTGGTGGACGGTCGAGGGATTGAAACCGAAGCGGCTCCACACCACTTTGGTACCCTTGGGGGGTGGGCTTGGTATGTGGCAGGGCAGAGAGACAGACGTCCACCCCCCATACACCTCAACATCTGAGTCAGGCTGGGGAACTGGAAGGACACACAACAGGACACAAAACACAACGGGACACAAAACACAACGGGACACAAAACACAACAGGACACAAAACACAACAGGACACAAAACACAACAGGACACAAAACACAACAGGACACAAAACACAACAGGACACAAAACACAACAGGACACAAAACACAACAGGACACAAAACACAACAGGGCGTCTCAATCGTTTATGAATTTTCCCCCAAATGGATGTCAAACCTTGATGAGTTTATTAGGGGTCCAAGCCTGAGGGGTCCTGGGAGCTGGATACATTGGATAATCATTCTTCATTTAAAGCCACCCTTGAGTGAAAGTTATGTTTTCTCCATTTAAAGCCACCCTAGAGGAACGGCTGCTTTCTCCATTTAAAGCCACCCTAGAGGGACCGCTGTTTTCTCCATTTAAAGCCACCCTAGAGGGACCGCTGTTTTCTCCATTTAAAGCCACCTTAAAGAGACCAATGTTTTCTCCATTTAAAGCCACCTTAAAGGGACCACAGCTTTCTCCAATCAAAGCCACCCTAGAGGGACCACTGTTTTCTCCATTTAAAGCCAACCTAGAGGGACTGCTGTTTTCTCCATTTAAAGCCACCCTAAAAGGACCACTGTTTTCTCCATTTCAAGCCACCCTAAAGGGACCACTGTTTTCTCCATTTAAAGCCACCTTAAAGGGACCACAGCTTTCTCCATTTAAAGCCACCCTAAATGGACCGCTGTTTTCTCCATTTAAAGCCACACTAGAGGGACTGCTGTTTTCTACATTTAAAGCCACCCTACAGGGACCGCTGTTTTCTCCATTTAAATCCACCCTAAAGGGACCACTGTTTTCTCCATTTAAAGCCACCCTAGAGGGACCGCTGTCCCTAGAGGGACCGCTGTTTTCTCCATTTCAAGCCACCCTAGAGGGACTGCTGTTTTCTCCATTGAAAGCCACCCTAG
>JABXJD010000326.1:602500-612500 GCA_013375575.1 Percina caprodes
CACACACACACTAAATCACCTGGCTCTGGGACTCACCTGTCGGGCCGGTTCCTGTCTGGGGGGGGGCGGTGCGTCACAGACCGGTCCGACTGGTTCTATACCGTTCTCATCGTGTTTCACATTCTTCTTTACCCTGAACTCCCTGAACCAGGACGCCTCTCTCTGGTTCACCCTCATGTTGTCCCCCTTCCTAGACCTCTGAGGTTGTGTGTGTGTGTGTGTGTCTCTGTGAATGTGTGTGTGTCTGTGTGTGTGTGTCTCTGTGTGTGTGTGTGTCTCTGTGTGTGTGTGTGTGTGTGTGTGTGTCTCTGTGTGTGTGTCTCTGTGTGTGTGTGTGTGTGTGTGTGTGTGTGTGTGTGTGGTTCTAATGATGAATAGGAAGTTGAAGTAAAAAGTCGGCACAAAAATAAATTGTAAAGTAAAAATCTCCTTAAGGACAGTATTTACAAAGTATTTGTTGTACTTCGTTACTTCCCATCTCTGATGAAGAATACTGCTGTACTTTTACTACATGAAGAGAATATTGCTGCACTTTTACTACACAAAGATAAGAATACTGCTGTACTTTTACTACACAAAGAGAAGAATACTGCTGTACTTTTACTACACAAAGAGAAGAATACTGCTGTACTTTTACTACACAAAGAGAAGAATACTGCTGTACTTTTACTACATGAAGAGAAGAACACTGCTGTACTTTTACTACATGAAGAGAAGAATACTGCTGTACTTTTACTACATGAAGAGAAGAATACTGCTGTACTTTTACTGCATTACTCCTTAAAGCTGCATTAAAGCCCTCTCCCCCCTCCCTCCCTCTGTCCTCTCTCCTCCCTCTGTCCTCCCTCCCCCCTCCCTCCCTCTGTCCTCTCTCCTCCCCCCTCCCTCCCTCTGTCCTCTCTCCTCCCTCCCCTCCCTCCCCCCTCCCTCCCTCCCCCTCTCCTGGGTTATTGTTATCTTTATATTGTCTCCTGTACTGTGTTCTTGCTAAAACTGATGCTGGACTTTTAATTTCCTTGCGGGACTCATCCCAAAAGGATGAATAAAGAGCGTCGAAGTCTCTAAGAACTCAAACGTAACGACGAAACACCTTTAATTAGTTAGCTAACAGGTGATGACTAATTGGTATATATATATATATATATATATATATATATATATATATATATATATATATATATATATATATATATATATATATATATATATATATACACATACATACATACATACATACATATATATATATATATAGAGCCTATATATATATATACATATATATATATATATATATAGAGCCTATATATATATATATATATATATAGCCTATATATATACATTCTAATGGTACAATGTGTTTGCTCATTGGCTCAGAAGGCTAATTGATGATTAGAAAACCCTTGTGCAATCATGTTCACACATCTGAAAACAGTTTAGGTCGTTACAGAAGCTACAAAACTGACCTTCCTTTGAGCAGATTGAGTTTCTGGAGCATCACATTTGTGGGGTCAATTAAACGCTCAAAATGGCCAGAAAAAGAGAACTTTCATCTGAAACTCGACAGTCTATTCTTGTCCTTAGAAATGAAGGCTATTCCATGCGAGACATTGCTAAGAAATTGAAGATTTCCTACAACGGTGTGTATTACTCCCTTCAGAGGACAGCACAAACAGGCTCTAACCAGAGTAGAAAAAGAAGTGGGAGGCCGTGTTGCATTAATTTGTTGAGGTAATCTGGAGAAATTGCACCCCACGCTTCCAGAAGCAGCTCCCACAAGTTGGATTGGTTGGATGGGCACTTCTTGGTACCATACGGTCAAGCTGCTCCCACAACAGCTCAATGGGGTTCAGATCTGGTGACTGCGCTGGCCACTCCATTACCGATAGAATACCAGCTGCCTGCTTCTGCTCTAAATAGTTCTTGCACAATTTGGAGGTGTGTTTAGGGTCATTGTCCTGTTGTAGGATGAAATTGGCTCCAATCAAGCGCTGTCCACTGGGTATGGCATGGCGTTGCAAAATGGAGTGATAGCCTTCCTTATTCAGAATCCCTTTTACCCTGTACAAATCTCCCACCTTACCAGCACCAAAGCAACCCCAGACCATCATATTACCTCCACCATGCTTAACAGATGGCGTCAGGCATTCTTCCAGCATCTTTTCATTTGTTCTGCGTCTCACAACCGTTCTTCTTTGTGATCCAAACACCTCAAACTTGGATTCATCCGTCCACAACACTTTTTCCAGTCTTCCTCTGTCCAATGTCTGTGTTCTTTTGCCCATCTTAATCTTTTTCTTTTATTGGCCAGTCTCAGATATGGCTTTTCTTTGCCACTCTGCCCTGAAGCCCAGAATCCCGCAGCCGCCTCTTCACTGTACATGTTGACACTGGTGTTTTGCGGGTACTATTTAATGAAGATGCCAGTTGGGGACCTGTGAGGCGTCTGTTTCTCAAACTAGAGACTCTAATGTACTTATCTTCTTGCTCAGTTGTGCAACGCGGCCTCCCACTTCTTTTTCTACTCTGGTTAGAGCCTGTTTGTGCTGTCCTCTGAAGGGAGTAGTACACACCGTTGTAGGAAATCTTCAATTTCTTAGCAATGTCTCGCATGGAATAGCCTTCATTTCTAAGGACAAGAATAGACTGTCGAGTTTCAGATGAAAGTTCTCTTTTTCTGGCCATTTTGAGCGTTTAATTGACCCCACAAATGTGATGCTCCAGAAACTCAATCTGCTCAAAGGAAGGTCAGTTTTGTAGCTTCTGTAACGACCTAAACTGTTTTCAGATGTGTGAACATGATTGCACAAGGGTTTTCTAATCATCAATTAGCCTTCTGAGCCAATGAGCAAACACATTGTACCATTAGAACACTGGAGTGATAGTTGCTGGAAATGGGCCTCTATACACCTATGTACATATTGCACCAAAAACCAGACATTTGCAGCTAGAATAGTCATTTACCACATTAGCAATGTATAGAGTGGATTTCTTCAAAGTTATCTTCATTGAAAAGTACAGTGCTTTTCCTTCAAAAATAAGGACATTACAATGTGACCCCAAACTTTTGAACGGTAGTGTGTATATATATATATATATATATATGTATACACACATACATACATACATTCATACATAGGACATAATTAGCTTAAAGTGACATCTTAAAGGAACAATAAAGGAGTTTTGGTGGAACGGTAGCAGCCTAGAAGTCTCCCAGTCGTTAGCATCCAGATGAAAATAAGAAGAATAAGGTCGGCAGCAGAGTTGTTGGCAACCAACGTTAATACTGACGGTCCAGCGGGATTCAGGAGAAACACATTAAAACACTCCAGAGGAACAAATGAGCGTTTTTTAGGTAAAAACAAATTGCATGGCCGGCCATGAGACACCACATCCTGGAGGTGGTGAACGGGGGATTTCATTCAACCCCCCATGTGCTTTCTTCACAAATCGCACCTTGGTTAAACTTTTTCTTTTTTCTGTGGCTGTTATTGCCCCTCTTCATTCTAACCCCAACCGGTCGTCAGACACCGCCTACCAAGAGCCTGGGTCTGGGTCTAGGTCTGGGTCTGGGTCTGGGTCTAGGTCTGGGTCTGGGACTAGGTCTAGGTCTGTCCGAGGTTTCTTCCTAAAAGGAAGTTTTCCTCGCCACTGTCCCACTGTTGCTTGCTCGGGAGGGAACTACTAGAACTGTTGGGTCCTTGTAAATTATGGAGTGTGGTCTAGACCTGCTCTATCTGGTCTAGACCTGCTCTATCTGGTCTAGACCTGCTCTATCTGTAAAGTGTCTCGAGATAACTCTTATTATGAATTGATACTATAAATACAATTAAATTGAAATTTAATTGAATTTTTTAAAGGTCTTTTTTTACATGCTTGATGTCTTAAAGCTAGAGTACACCCCCGCTACACCTCTGGTTTTAACAGATCTTTCATTTATTTTCTATTTTTGGTGATTTGAAGTTTAAATTGATTCTCCAACAGGAGAATGAATGAGTTTTTGGGAGATTAACTCATCCTGGTTCTGGTCCCGGACTCTCTGTTTTCTGCCCGTGTCGTGCTGCTGTGGATGATTTTTCCATGGCGTTACCATTGGAAGTATAATTAATAGTGTTGGGGGGGTCTTCTCAGAGCGGCTCATTCATCAGCTCTGACACCACGCTGCCGGCTAATGAACATCTCCGCCGGCTCAAGGTGTTCGGCTCTCTCAGAGCGCCGGTATTATTGACTTAATCCCGCCGGCGTCTAATGGCGGCCATTCATCATCCCTCAATTGATTTCCACCAGCAGCGCTGCAGTGTTAATCGGATCGGAGCGGGGCGGTCTGGTTTCTGGAGTGGATGTAAGTGGGTTTGGGAAAGCCTGTAGGAGGAGACTGCAGGGATGTGGACACTCTGACTTTAACCCTCATGTTGTCTTCACTTCAGGACCCTCTCGTGTCCCTCGGGACTTATTTGGGGTTTGAAAATATTGTCTTTATCTCCATTTCCAGCAGCTGAGATAACATCTATGTTCAGGGAATGAATCAGTCTCTACTAGAACACTATTAAAGATGGAAGTGGGGTTAGTTTTTAGTCATCAGGTTATAATTCATGTTAAAAATCACTATGGAAACAACATAAGTGTCATATCCAGAATAATGTTCTGAGTCAGGAATACATGTTTATCTCAGGAAATAAGGTCAGGTGCTGATTTCAGGTAGAAAACATGGAACTGGGACCATCTTTCTTCTTGTAAGGATTTAAAATGGGTCTGAAAACCGTACGGGGGTTAATCTACGAGGGAGCTCCTACTTTGGATTGCCCTGTTGCTGAAATGTGTTGTATAAATAAAGCTGCCTTGATTCCTCTACCAGGAGAGTCCCTACGAGGTTGGTCTACCAGGAGAGTCCCTACGAGGTTGGTCTACCAGGAGAGTCCCTACGAGGTTGGTCTACCAGGAGAGTCCCTACGAGGTTGGTCTACCAGGAGAGTCCCTACGAGGTTGGTCTACCAGGAGAGTCCCTACGAGGATGGTCTACCAGGAGAGTCCCTACGAGGTTGGTCTACCAGGAGAGTCCCTACGAGGTTGGTCTACCAGGAGAGTCCCTACGAGGTTGGTCTACCAGGAGAGTCCCTACGAGGTTGGTCTACCAGGAGAGTCCCTACGAGGTTGGTCTACTAGGAGAGTCCTTACGAGGTTGGTCTATGAGGACAGTCTATGAGGACAGTCCCCACGAGGACAGTCTATGAGGAGAGTGCCCGCAAGGATCTTCAATGAGGAGAGACCTAACAAGGATTGTCCACAAGAAGAGTCCCCGCAAGGACGTCCACAAGGAGAGTCCCTCAATGATCGTCCCGAGATTACCCACAAAGATCGTGTACGAGGAGAGTCCCCGCAAGGATATCCTACAAGGAGAGTCCTCACAAACAGTTGAGTCCTAATAGGGCATGTTCCTGGGCCCACAAGATAATGAATACAAACACACAGATTGACACGGACATAAAACCATTAAAAGTTACATTTGAGTGTATTTATTAATATAATAATAATAATATAACGAGAATGCACCTTCAGTTAGTCCAACTGATCTGAGAATCTATTGCAGAGAATAATCACAGTTATAAAAATATCTTATATGTTGTTGGCTTTTTTCTTTTATGTCATTGTCCCTAACCCTCCAAAAACACACAAATGTAAACAAAGATTGCACCCCCGGGAAATAAATGAGTGTGTTTTTCCACCGCAGAGGGATAACAGAAGCTTTGGCGACTCTAATCACATAGAAACAACATTTGAAGTGTAGACAAGTTAAAGGGTAATTTCAGTGATTTTATTTCCCTGTTTTTGTGTCTAAGTGACTGACGGGAACCACAGTCTCTGAACCTGGTCCAGTATGAACCGTGAACGCTGTAACCGGCAGCTACAGATGGGGGAAATGTTCAGAATCAGTTTGTGTCCATTAAAAATTCAGTTTTTGCCGCTGTTAGACGCAGATTATTATTCTAAGTGTGTGACGACATTGAGAAAAGGATCCCTACAGAGATAGAACCTAAAACCTCTTTAAAACAGCAGATCACCATCACCAAACCCACCAGTCTCCATTTAAAGAACCTGTACTTTCAGCATGTATAGAGCCAACTTCTTTACGTGTAGTCCGGATCCAGTTTCTAACACAACAGCTCTGTGACTGGAGTTTTAATTTAGACTCTTTAAACAACATTCGCATTAGTAACTAATACAAACCCACGGGTGTTTATCACAGGCGGCCAATTATCTCCAGGGAGCCTTCAAACGGAGATAATGTGATAAAGACGCAGCGGCGGATAGACCGGTTCCCAGAGGAGCTTTAATAAAAATCAGATTATCAGCTGCCGTGGAAAAACACACAGAGGAGCCACAGGGAGGTAAATAAATCAACAAAACATTAAGAAGAAATATTTATCCGCGGGTAGGAGTTATCTAATGGAGGCTCGGCTGAACGTCCTCATCAAAGTGTTCTGTGAGTGCGGCGGAGATGGAAATCAGGCTCGATGGTTCTGCAGTGACAGTAATGCATCTCCACAAAAACATGTTTATCTCAAAGACAAAGACGTTGTTAAAGACACAGTGAATCATAGAAACCGGCTCTACGAATAAAATGGATAGAAAGGAGAGAGATTTAACTGATTGTCGGGGTCATTCGGTTGGTACACAACAAAATGGCGATTGTTGTTAGTTGTCATGACAATATGCATCAGTGGGGCTGTGAACTGTGTTGCACCCGCTGGGAGGACAGCCGCCCGACACAGTTCGTGAGACTTTCTCTGGAGTGGAGAGTGAGGAGGGACGGGACAGAACCGGCGCCAACGGGTCAGCGGACCGCTAGTCTGTATCCACGACATTCCAGTTCCAGGATTGTGCCGTTGCAGCTGGACATTTCACATTTGTGTTGGTGTTCTAACCGCTGGTGGGTTTATGAGGACTACGGTATGGTTACCTGGTCCTCAGATCTCTGCAGGGTAAATCCAGACAGCTAGCTAGACTATCTGTCCAATCTGAGGACTATGGTTACCTGGTCCTCAGATCTCTGCAGGGTAAATCCAGACAGCTAGCTAGACTATCTGTCCAATCTAACGTTAGCGCTGCGGAGGAAGGTCTGGCAGACTAACAGACCTCTAACATTAGACCCAGCTCCAGCGGGTTAGGGGACCACTAACATTAGACCCAGCTCCAGCGGGTTAGCAGACCACTAACATTAGACCCAGCTCCAGCGGGTTAGCAGACCACTAACATTAGACCCAGCTCCAGCGGGTTAGGGACCACTAACATTAGACCCAGCTCCAGCGGGTTAGGGGACCACTAACATTAGACCCAGCTCCAGCGGGTTAGGGGACCACTAACATTAGACCCAGCTCCAGCGGGTTAGGGGACCACTAACATTAGACCCAGCTCCAGGGGGTTAGCGGACCACTAACATTAGACCCTGCTCCAGCGGTTTAGGGGACCACTAACATTAGATCCAGCTCCAGCGGGTTAGGGGACCACTAACATTAGACCCAGCTCCACCGGGTTAGGGGACCACTAACATTAGACCCAGCTCCAGCGGGTTAGCAGACCACTAACATTAGACCCAGCTCCAGCGGGTTAGCGGACCACTAACATTAGACCCAGGTCCAGCGGGTTAGGGGACCACTAACATTAGACCCAGCTCCACCGGGTTAGCGGACCACTAACATTAGACCCAGCTCCAGCGGGTTAGGGGACCTCTAACATTAGACCCAGCTCCAGCGGGTTAGCAGACCACTAACATTAGACCCAGCTCCAGCGGGTTAGCAGACCACTAACATTAGACCCAGCTCCAGCGGGTTAGCAGACCACTAACATTAGACCCAGCTCCAGCGGGTTAGGGGACCTCTAACATTAGACCCAGCTCCAGCGGGTTAGCAGACCACTAACATTAGATCCAGCTCCAGCGGGTTAGCGGACCGCTAACGCTGTTCTGCCCATTCTACGTAACAATGCAGTATGGAAGCACAGTGGAACCAACCAGCGACTTGTTAGCTTGTTAGCTTGTTAGCTCCGCCGTACCCCTTCGCCACATCAAGCCCAACAGCGCTGTCATCCTTCTGGAGATAGAAGTATGTGTAACGAGGATAATTCAGTAATTTTGACTAATTTCGTAACGCTCCGGCTCCATTCTGCTTCTGGCCTTTCTATCCATTTTATTTCTACGCTCTCGGCTTTGTTTTCTTCCCGTTTTGCTTCTCCAGAGACTTCCTGCTCTCTTCCTTCACACATTCTTCTCATTAAACTGCAGTTTCACTGCGTCTTTAAATGCATTTTGAAGTTAAAACTATTACTTCTTTAAAGAGTTTGTAAAACCATGTGAATAAAAATGGCAGTTGTGCAGTTTTTCGCGGTACGGAGGCCCATTTCTGCCACGAAAAAAAAAAACAATGTTGGAAAAAATCAGAAAAAACTAAAAGCTGTCAAAGTAAAAGTCACAATTATGAGTTCATAAGTAATAAAGTAGCATAAAATGTGATAGAAATTCAAAATTAGGAATTAGGAAGATTATGAAAGCAAATAAAAACTACACAATTATGGGTAATCCAGCCAGAATTATGAGATTAAGTCATATTTCTTATAATTCATTTATTTCATTAATGACATAAAATGTTATAAAAAAATTAAATTAGTTATTTTATTTTGTATTATAATCCATTTTTATTGTTTTTGGCAGAAATGGGCTTCCATACCTTAAAATTCATCTTTTCATCACCAGTTTATGTGTCAACTAAAAACATTTTTGTCTTTTTGTGCTTTTTTTAAATGAATCCTCGCCATGTAATTTGTTTTATTAGAAATGTTCTGAAAAATCTGAAAACAATCAACTCCCTGAAATAAAAAACTAAAACAATACATATCTAGATTTTTTAGATCTTTCACATTTTACTTTTTTGCAGAAATTAAAAAAAAAAGAAAGAAACCTGAACTAAATGTCCAAAGAAAGCGTCAAAACTGAAATATAAGAGGAAAGAAACGGATTCCCTCTTCCTTTATAATATAATAGGAACAATATAAGATTTTTATACATTTTTCGGCCTTTTCCCAAAAGGCTCCAGCTGTTTTTGAAGTAACTCCGGCAGAGTCAAAGTCTCTGGAAACTCTTATTTTGAAATACTAAAATAGTTCTGAGAGAACAAAAGCTTGAATCCCATTGACCCGGGGCTGAAAAATCGCCCAAACCGGAAGTCTTTTATTTTGAAATATCCAGTCACAGCTCCTCCGATTGTGATTGCAATTGTTGACTAAATGTAAGGAGCTTCCTGTCCACGGCGTCTTCGTCGCCACGTCTTCTTGGCTTCCTTTTCCCAGAATCCTCTAGTCATTAACATGTTTTTCATCTAATAAAAAGAAATCCGTAAGAAACTAATTCTCTGCATAATCTGACCAGGAAGTCCGTATCGGTGTTTCCTCCCGGCCCTTTAAGACCTAACGACCGAAGTTTTAGAGTCTGCGTCCGGCGAGGTTTTCCTCTGAGACTGAAGGCACTTGATGTCATGGCAGAGGGGGGGGGGGCTCGTCCTCGGCCCGCCGCAGACAGACAGGTAGACAGGTAGACACACAGGTAGACAGACAGGTAGACAGACAGGTAGACAGGTAGACAGACAGGTAGACAGACAGGTAGACAGGTAGACAGGCAGGTAGACAGGTAGACAGACAGGTAGACAGGTAGACAGACAGACAGACAGACAGGCAGACAGACAGGCAGGCAGACAGACAGGCTGATAGGCTGAAGTCAAAATAACATCTGAAAGTATTTTTTTTTTAATCGGTCGCCTGCTGTAAGAAGATACCCCTCCAAAATAAGAGCTTGCCATTTGTCCGTCCAGCTCGTGGTACAGTACTGTTGATCTGTAGAGATGGGGGAGGGGAGCGGGGGATGGCAGGATAGAGATGTATGGAGCTAGAATTGTTTCTTTATTACATGCGAGAGGAAAAATATATTTGAGAGAAAACGTTTTCATACCAACAG
>JABXJD010000326.1:617500-632500 GCA_013375575.1 Percina caprodes
CCTCCAGAGTGAGACATCTCTAGTTTTATCTCCAGAGTGAGACATCTCTAGTTTTATCTCCAGAGTGAGACATCTCTTCTATCCTATCTTTGTTAGGAGCTCTGTAAGATCCATCAGCTGATAACTGCCGTGGTTTTAATGATGTTTTCACTTTTAAAGGTTTTTTCAATTTTTTTTGTCGTTTAATTATGTTTTTGTCCCATTTTCAAATGATTTATTAATATTATTTTAATAAGTTTTGTAACCTTGACGACGTATTTATAATTTGGGTTTTGTCAATTTTTTAACACGTTTGTCGTTTTTTTCTGATGTTTTTTGTCAATTTTTCAAATTATTTTTAATATTATTTTAATTAGTTTTTGTACGTTTTTAATAATTCTTTTGAATTCATCTGTTCGGAGCCTGTCTTTGTAACGTGTCATTTTAAATAAAGTTTTGTGCCGCACCCTGCTTGGAGCCGGTGCGGTCGGTGCTCGGCCCCGTGTTGGGGGTGTACTTGGTGTCCCGCGTGGCGGCGCTGTGGCGCGTCCAATCAAAATCGTCCGTCTTGTCCTGAGAGAAAAGACACAACGCCTCGTCCTCGAAGCCGCACTGGAACTCCCCTACACACACACACACACACACACACATACACACACACACAGACACACACACACACACACACACACGCACGCAAACACACAGACACACACAGACACACACACACACAGTATAGTTATTACTATAGTAATAATAGTAATTATTACTATAGTAATAATTACTATTATTACTAGTTATTTACTAATTACAGTACTAGTTACAGGTTCCTCCCAGCTGCAGGTGTGGTTGTGATGATGACGTCATACTTACTGAGATGCGGGTTAACGGGAGCTGAGGAGGGACAAAACACAAGAACTCCGTTAGATCATCAAGTGGTTTCCTCCACGTGGTATCTACTCTACCCTACTCTACCCTACTCTACCCTACTCTACCCTACTCTACTCAACCCTACTCTACCCTACTCTACCCTATTCTACCCTACTCTACCCTACTCTACCCTACTCTACCCTACTCTACCCTACTCTACTCTACTCTACCCTACTCTACCCTACTCTACCCTACTCTACCCTACTCTACCCTACTCTACTCAACCCTACTCTACCCTACTCTACCCTATTCTACCCTACTCTACCCTACTCTACCCTACTCTACCCTACTCTACCCTACTCACTCCTACTCTACCCTACTCTACCCTACTCTACCCTACTCTACCCTACTCTACCCTACCTACTCAACCCTACTCTACCCTACTCACCCTATTCTACCCTACTCTACTCTACCCTACTCTACTCTTACTCCACTCTACCCCACTCCTACTCTACTCTACTCTACCCCCACACCCCACTCTACCCCTACCCTACTCTACCCTACTCTACTCTACCCTACTCTACCCTACTCTACTCTACCCTACTCTACCCTACTCTACTCTACTCTACTCTACCCTAACCTACTCTACCTACTCTACCCTACCCTACTCTACCCTACCCTAACCTACTCTACCCTACCTTACTCTACTCTACTCTACTTTACTCTACCCTACTCTACTCTACCCTACCCTACTCTACCCTACTCTACCCTACTCTACTCTACCATACTCTACTCTACCCTACTCTACCCTACGCTACTCTACCCTATTCTACCCTACTCTACTCTACCCTACGCTACTCTACCCTACTCTACCCTACTCTACTTTACTCTACTCTACCTTACTCTACTCTACCCTACTCTACCCTACTCTACTCTGCCCTACTCTACTCTACCCTACGCTACTCTACCCTACTCTACTCTACTCGACTTTACTCTACCCTACTCTCCGATACTCTCCTCTACTTTACTCTACTCTACCCTAGTCTACTCTACCCTACTCTACTCTACTTTACTCTACTCGACCCTACTCTACTTTACTCTACCCTACTCTCCTCTACTCTACTTTACTCTACCCTACCCTACTCTACTCTACTTTACTCTACTCGACCCTACCCTACCCTACCCTACTCCACTCTAACCTACTCTACTCCACTCTAACCTACTCTACTCCACTCTAACCTACTCTACCCTACTCTACTCCACTCTAACCTACTCGACTCTACTTTACTCGACTCTACTCGACTCTCCTCTACTCTACTTTACTCTACTCTACTCTCCTCTACTCTCCTCTACTTTACTCTACTCTACCCTACCCTACTTTACTCTACTCTACTTTACTCTACTCTACCCTACTCTACTTTACTCTACCCTACTTTACTCTACCCTACTCTCCTCTACTCCACTCTAACCTACCCTACTCTACCCTACTCCACTCTACTCCACTCTAACCTACTCTACTCTACCCTACTCTACTCTACTCTAACCTACCCTACTCTACCCTACTCTACTCTACCCTACTCTACTCTACCCTACCCTACCCTACTCTCTCCTCTACCCTACTCTCTCCTCTACCCTACTCTCTCCTCTACCCTACTCTCTACTCTACCCTACTCGCATTATGATAAAACTCCCTAGTACCTGTAACAGGTACTTTATGTAGTACTACCTCAGTTGAGGCTCCAAGCTGCTGAGGAGAAAACCTGCAGACTGCTGATTGGTCTGCTGATTGCTTCCTGTTTACTAGCCAATAAGATCAGGATTATCCTCTAACAAACAATGTGAGCAGCCTCAGATTATGTTAATTTATTGAGTACATTTGGGACACACACACACACACACACACACACACACACACACACACACACACACACACACACACACACACACACACACACACACACACATACACACACACACGTTAAAACCACTGCTGCCCAGATGGAAATCATTTTTAAAAAACTGATGAAGGATTTGGAAAGTGTTTCTTCCTGTGTGTGTGTGTGTGTGTGCATGTGTGTGTGTGTGTGTGCGTGTGTGTGTGTGCGTGTGTGTGTGCGTGTGTGTGTGTGCGTGCGTGTGTTTCCTGCAGGCTCCACAGCAGAGGAGGAGGTGTGGTGTGTGATGTCCCAGCGTGTTAGCAGCGCTAGTTTTGAGTTAGGGCTACAGATCTGGGACAGTGTGAAGACCAGGGAGCCGCACACACACACACACACACACACACACACACACACACACACACACACACACACACACACACACACACACACACACACACACACACACACACACACACACACACACACACACACACACACCCAAAGATGGTGTGTTGCATACCGGTGTAGGTGTGTGAGCGACGGTGCAGGTGATGGTGCGCCGTGGTGTCCTCCGCCGAGCGGGTGATGGGCGTCAGGCGACCAGGTAGGACGCCGTCTGACCAGCTCCGTCAGGTTGTAGGTCAGCAGCCCTCTCTGGATGTTTCTCCATGAGATCTCCTGCTCCCACCAACGAGACTGACTCATCTGAGACACACACACACACACACACACACACACACACACACACACACACACACACACAGACACACACACTCCCCGCTGGGCTGAGGTCAGATATAGTGCAGCTTTAAGGAGTCCTCCCTTCTGCAGGAGATCAGATATGATGCAGCTGTTAGAGGTGATGTGCACTGACCTGTCTGATGCCGAGTCTGTAGGCCAGGATGCGGTCCACGGCGTTGGGCTCCATCTGCGCCCACTGGAGCCTGGGCCAGACCCGAGGCTTGCCCTGCCAGGGGCTGTAACGGTCGAGTAGAACTCAGGAGCGTAGGCCTTCCCTGGGACACACAGGGGTCAGAGGTCACACAGGGCAGAGCACTACCCCTCCAGTAGAGCCCGACCGATATATCGGCCGATATTAGGCATTTATAATGGCCGACTACAAAATGAAATATGATTATATATATATATATAAATAATCCTTAGTGAGACTGCTGAAAACAAGCAGACCGACTCAGAGACCGAGAGACTCAGAGACTCAGCGTGTCCCAGTCTGGCGAGGCGTCACGCTGGAGCTCCGTCTCCCGTCCTGATGCCAGAGCTGCAGAGGGACTGATCCTGCTGCTCAGCCGTGTTCACACCTGGGATTACCAACACAACTGCCCAAGCCGACATAATCGCCATCGCTTTTCCATCGCTTTCCATCATTTTCCATCATTTTCCATCGCTTCCATCCCGAGCTTACAACTTCCTCCTCCTTCACCGCTTGTTGCTGCTGCGCGGAGCGATAAGAGGCTTAGCGCCGCCGCCGAGGTTACCGAGACAGAGAAGTAGAGTCTCTACAGGGGCGGCTCACGGGACGGAGTCACAGCACAATGTCCTCAATGTCCTCAAAGTACTCAAAGTACTCAAAGTACTCCAAAGTACTCGATGTCTCAGAATAACGCTAACCCAACAGCACAGATTCACATCTCAGTGTAATCAATGCAGCTGATGCTGGAATAAAATGTGTTGTTATGACCTAAGGACGCTTGTCAAAAAGTACGGGGAAGCTTTTTGACGCGTTGGCCTCTCTGACGGCCACCACGGACCCTAGAAACCTTTATTAATTACATATATAATGACAGAAGTTGGCTTGTTAATCGGTTGCAGCGGGGTCTGTTAGCAGTTAGCTCGGTCGTTAGCCGCTGAGCCGTAGCGGCGTGCAGGCAGAGCGAGAAGCCGCCGGACTGACCTAGTGACCCGCGCAGGACTCACTGTGAGGGACCGTTAGAGACCATGTGACCGGCAGCTAACGCTAACTGGAGACCATCCTTGCCTCCTTCCTTCCTTCCCTCCTTCCTTCCTTCCTTCCTTCCTTGCCCATTATTACAGTAACTTCCTACTGCATTTCGCTCCAGAGCACTGCCTCACCTGTGACCAGAAGGTGCAGAGGCCGGCGCCGGCCTCGTTGGTGATGTCACAGGTGTACTCGCCGGAAGCCCTCGAGGTTCAGAGCTGACCAGGTAGGTGGTGTCGGAGCGGAGGGGGAGCTGCCCCACGGTGAGCAGCCGGGCGCCCAGCTTCCACTCGTAGCGCAGCAGGCGCGCCGGGTGGGCTCGCAGCAGGCGGCACGACAGGCTGAAGGCCCGGCCCAGGGCCTGGCGGATCTCGGTGAACACCGGCTCCACCACGGGGGGGACTGTCCCACACACACACACACACACACACACACACACACACACACACACACACACACGAAGACTATTATCATGTGTTGGACAATGAGCAGAGTGATTACAGTGTAGTGTGTGTGTTTGTATGTGTGCATATGGGAGAGAGAAAGGGAGGGAGAGAGAGGGAGAGAGAGAGAAAGAGAGAGAGAGGCAGAAACTAACACGGAAACCACAACTAATCAGATTTTCCTAAAAATAAAGACACACACAAAGGTCTGACCCCCGGTCCCCTGTGAGGAACATCTAAAGGTCATCTGGACGCCGCATCGCCACAGCAACCTTCAGCCGAGCTCTCTGATTGGTTGAAGAAGAAGAAGGCCGGCTGACCATGCTGCTCAACTCCCATGATGCACTGCTGAGGCTGCTGTTCCAGCTCGTTAACGAGCTACACTTCTACACTTTCTGGGCTCAGGACGGAAGGATGGAGGAGCGAGTGGGAGGAGCGAGGAGGAAGGATGCAGGAGCGAGGACGGAGGAGTGAGGAGGAAGGAAGAAGGATGGAGGAGCGAGGACGGAGGAGCGAGGAGGAAGGATGCAGGAGCGAGGACGGAGGAGTGAGGAGGAAGGAAGAAGGATGGAGGAGCGAAGATGGAGGAGCGAGTGGGAGGAGCGAGGAGGAAGGAAGAAGGATGGAGGAGCGAGGACGGAGGAGTGAGGAGGAAGGAAGAAGGATGGAGGAGCGAGGAAGGAGGAGTGAGGAGGAAGGAAGAAGGATGGAGGAGCGAGGACGGAGGAGTGAGGAGGAAGGAAGAAGGATGGAGGAGCGAGGAAGGAGGAGTGAGGAGGAAGGAAGAAGGATGGAGGAGCGAGTGGGAGGAGCGAGGAGGAAGGAAGAAGGATGGAGGAGCGAAGATGGAGGAGCGAGGACGGAGGAGAAAAGATGGAGGAGCAAGTGGGAGGAGCAAGAAGGAAGGAAGAAGGATGGAGGAGTGAGGATGAAAGAGCGAGGACAGAGGATAGAGGAAGCAGGAGCAAGGACGGAGGAGCGAGGATGGAGGAGTGAGGACGGAGGAGCGAGGATGGAGGAGCGAGGACGGAGGAGCGAGGATATATTTACATATTATATATTACGTATTACATATATCGCTATTGAGGAAACAAAGACAGACATCATGGACGTCCTGTCCCTGAATAACCAGGGGACAGTGTCCTCCACACATCCCTGATGTCTCTATAATCCACATTAAAGAACCGACCTCGTGGAGGATTGCACCGCAGCCACAGCCGTCGGGTTGATTCTCTCACGCCTTGTTCCTGCATGTCACTGTCGCCGCCGTAATCCCAAACCAACAGACTGCGAGGGATGAGTGTCAAAATAAAAGCCTCAAAAACTACTTAGAGCTCATTTTGAAATGTCGCCATAAGCTCTTATCTGAGCTTCACATGGTCACGATTAGCATGTTGAGAAATATGAGCAGGACCCCGTTAACGGGGAAAAGTAGCTAGTAGTGTATAGAGCATCATCACCAAACCCACCAGACTCCATGTAAATAATCACTACTTTTAGCGTGTATAGAGCAGCATATCTCCACCAGACTCCATGTAAATAATCACTACTTTTAGTGTGTAGAGCAGCATATCTCCACCAGACTCCATGTAAATAATCACTACTTTTAGTGTGTATAGAGCAGCATATCTCCACCAGACTCCATGTAAATAATCACTACTTTTAGCGTGTATAGAGCAGCATATCTCCACCAGACTCCAGTAAATAATCACTACTTTTAGCGTGTATAGAGCAGCATATCTCCACCAGACTCCATGTAAATAATCACTACTTTTAGCGTGTATAGAGCAGCATATCTCCACCAGACTCCATGTAAATAATCACTACTTTTAGTGTGTATAGAGCAGCATATCTCCACCAGACTCCAGTAAATAATCACTACTTTTAGCGTGTATAGAGCAGCATATCTCCACCAGACTCCATGTAAATAATCACTACTTTAGCGTGTATAGAGCAGCATATCTCCACTAGACTCCACAAATAATCACTACTTTTAGCGTGTATAGAGCAGCATATCTCCACCAGACTCCATGTAAATAATCACTACTTTTAGCGTGTATAGAGCAGCATATCTCCACCAGACTCCATGTTAATAATCACTACTTTTAGTGTGTATAGAGCAGCATATCTCCACCAGACTCCAGTAAATAATCACTACTTTTAGTGTGTATAGAGCAGCATATCTCCACCAGACTCCATGTAAATAATCACTACTTTTAGCGTGTAGTGAGCAGCATATCTCCACCAGACTCCAAATACACCGTACTAGTGTTGTGCTGTTCGTGTATTTCAACGTAATCCACCTGTAATCTGCCGCCGCGGTAATCTTATTAGAGTTGTTGCCGTGACAACAGCAGCTCTTAGAGAAAACATGTTGTTACATAAAGAAAAAAGTAGTTAAGTTAACAAAGAACTAACTGAAGCCACTTTTACCCATCATGCACTGCAGACCTGAATTTCTAAAAACCTAGACAAGTAACTGTGTGTGTGTGTGTGTGTGTGTGTGTGTGTGTGTGTGTTACCCACACTGCACCACCAGCTGGATCAGAGCCTCTCGGGGCTTCACGTTGAAGCCGTTGTACTGGCTCGCCTGGCAGCGGTACGCCCCGCTCATCTCCCGGGCCACGCGTTGATCCTCTGACGCCGTCGTGAGCTCTCCGGTCTGCTCCGAGCCGCCGGGCATCAGACCCGCCGCCCCACTCTCCTCCGCCCGCGACCACAGGATGATGGGTTTGGTTTTCTGAAACCAGACACTGCAGGTCCACGGTGTCGCCTCCTGAGCGATGAGGTGAGAGCGCCCTAGGACGCTCAGCTCTGAGGAACTGCCCCAAACCCACCAGACTCCATGTAAATAATCACTACTTTTAGTTGTATAGCAGCATATCTCCACCAGACTCCATGTAAATAATCACTACTTAGCGTGTATAGAGCAGCATATCTCCACCAGACTCCATGTAAATAATCACTACTTAGCGTGTATAGAGCAGCATATCTCCACCAGACTCCATGTTAATAATCACTACTTTTAGCGTGTATAGAACAGCATATCTCCACCAGACTCCATGTAAATAATCACTACTTTTAGCGTGTATAGAGCAGCATATCTCCACCAGACTCCATGTAAATAATCACTACTTTTAGCGTGTATAGAGCAGCATATCTCCACCAGACTCCATGTAAATAATCACTACTTTTAGTGTGTATAGAGCAGCATATC
Source organism: Percina caprodes (assembly GCA_013375575.1). Lineage (NCBI taxonomy): Eukaryota > Metazoa > Chordata > Actinopteri > Perciformes > Percidae > Percina > Percina caprodes. The sequence continues at coordinate 625,841 of JABXJD010000326.1, forward strand.
TCCACCAGACTCCATGTAAATAATCACTACTTTTAGTGTGTATAGAGCAGCATATCTCCACCAGACTCCATGTAAATAATCACTACTTTTAGCGTGTATAGAGCTATATATTATATATGCATATATGTACGTGAGAGGGATGTTAAATGACTGACCGGTGGTGGAGGAGATGTTGACGTCGATGCTGATCTCTGCTCCTCCGTTCGCATGAGCGACGCCACGCAGGTAATGGCCAAGTCGGTGAACTTGAGGTCAATGATGTCGAGGTTGGTGGTGCCCGGCGTGATTCTCGTGTCCGTGGGTGATGACCATCCTTTCGAGCTCCTGATTGGCCGGCCGTTTTTCAGCCAGGCGAACTGCAGCTCCTCGGGGCGTGGGCCTCCACCTGCAGCACACCAAAACTCAGTCACTTCTGGCTTCACAAGTTCTGGATTTTTTTACCCATATGTATGTAGGTAAATGGTACATGTATGTGTGTGTGTGTGTGTGTGTGTGTGTGTGTGTGTGTGTGTGTGTGTGTGTGTGTGGGGTTCCAGTCGTACCTGACAGCTGATCTTTACCTCCCGGCCGATCTGGATGTTGTCATCGTTGTGGTACGGGTCCGGCGTGATCCAGAACCGACCTTTACGAAGACCTGCAGGAGACAGACAGACACAAGAGACGTAGTCTTGCATGTCCAGACCCTCCTCCACAGCTCTGCAGAGGAAGGTCTGGCTAGTCCTCACAGCGTTCTGGATGGGAGAACAACCTGCTCTGGTTTATTGGGGTTTCTTTATAAGCGCCGGACAGAGCCACGGTGCCGCTGACACAGAGACACGGGACAGGGGCGGACATCCGGCGGAAGGACGTCTTCATCATTTCATGCGTTTGTGGTTGTGTGTGTGTGTGTGTGTGCATGTGGTTGTATGTGTGTGTGTGTGTGTATGTGGTTGTGTGTGTGGTTTTGTGTGTGTGTGTGTGTGTGTATTACTGCATCAGAAAAAATTCTGTTACATAACTAGAGGTGGATGCAGTTGCCACTTGCTCTCTCTCTCACACACACACACACACACACACACACACACACACACACAGTGATGAAGACCAGGAGATGTGGTAGAAAGCTCTTCCATCTGATCTTCATAGAAACTCCCTCTCTTCTTCCCCCTCCTCTTTTTCTTCAGTCCCTACTCCCCCCCCCCCTTCCTCTGCAGCTTACTTCCCCCCTCTGCAGCTTACCCCCCCCCCCTGCAGCTTACCCCCCCTCTGCAGCTGTAACTCACTGTAGCAAAAGCCGCTGGTCTGATTCTGCCCTTTGTGACTGTCTTTGCTACATCAAATACACTTAATGTCCTTTCTTCCTCTTCGTCTCTCCGTTTCTTCTTCTGTCCATCTCTCACTTCCTCTTCCTCCTTTTAACTCTTAAAAATGACCACTCCACCCTTCATCCCTCCTTTCTTTCTTCACCACCATCACTAGCTGTCATATACTGTATATTATATATATATATATATATATATATATATATATATATATATATATATATAGTCCTATATACAGTCCTCCATTCTTCCCCCAATGCTTCGTCACCTTCTATTCCTCCTTTACCTCCACCTCTGTCATCCTCCTCTCCTTCGCCTCCCTCCTGCACTCTCTCTCTCTCTCTCTCTCTCTCTCCCTCTCTCTCTCCCTCTCTCTCTCTCTCTCTCTCTCTCTCTCTCTGACCCCCCCGGACACACACACAGATCCATTAGCAGCAGTGTGTGTCAGACTGGGGAGAGAGGGAGGTGCATGATGGGAGTTAAATAAGTAAGGAGAAGGGCTGACAGGCTGCAGGGTCAGCAACACACACACACACACACACACACACACACACACACACACACACACACACAGGTGAGTCATCCTGGAGAATAAACCGAAGGAAACAGAAATGGCGCGACCGGCTGTTGTGTGTTCACCATAGACAGTGAAAGAAATGGACCAACACGTCTTGTTGTTGCCACGGAGACCAGTGAAGTCTATGAGAAGCTCTTTTCCGGTGATGCTGAGCGTTACTGCGTATTACATTTTGTCAACAAAACAAAATCAACAGCAAGTCTATCATTATAATAACAGTCCGCCATGAAACCCTCCTGTTGACCTCTAACCCTCCTGGTGACCTCTAACCCTCCTGTTGACCTCACCCTCCTGACCTCTAACCCTCCTGGTGACCTCTAACCCTCCTGGTGACCTCTAACCCTCCTGGTGACCTCTAGACCCCCTGTTGCTACCTCTAACAGATGAAACACAGAGGACAGGGCGAAACACAGGGGAAACACAGGGGAAAGAGAGGAAAAGGAAACAGAGGAAACACAGAGGACACAGGGAAACACAGAGGAAACACAGAGGAAACAGGGGCAAGAGGAAACAGGCGAACACAGAGGACACAGGGGAAACAGGGAAAGAGAGGAAAAGGAAACAGAGGAAACAGAGGAAACACAGAGGACACAGGGGAAACACAGAGGAAACACAGAGGAAACAGGGGAAACACAGGGGAAACAGAGGAAACACAGGGGAAAGAGAGGAAACACAGGGGAAAGAGAGGAAAAAGGAAACAGAGGTGACACAGAGGAAACAAAGAGGAAACAGGGCGAAACACAGGGGAAACACAGGGGAAACAGAGGAAACACAGAGGACACAGGGGAAACACAGAGGACACAGGGGAAACACAGGGGAAAGAGAGGAAAAAGGAAACAGAGGAAACAGAGGAAACACAGAGGACACAGGGGAAACACAGAGGAAACACAGAGGAAACAGGGGAAACACAGGGGAAACAGAGGAAACACAGGGGAAAGAGAGGAAACACAGGGGAAAGAGAGGAAAAAGGAAACAGAGGTGACACAGAGGAAACAAAGAGGAAACAGGGCGAAACACAGGGGAAACAGAGGAAACACAGGGGAAAGAGAGGAAAAAGGAAACAGAGGAAACAGGGGAAAAACAGATGAAACACAGAGGAAACAGGGCGAAACACAGGGGAAACACAGGGGAAACAGAGGAAACACAGAGGAAACACAGAGGAAACACAGGGGAAACAGAGGAAACACAGAGGACACAGGGGAAACACAGAGGAAACACAGAGGAAACAGAGGAAACACAGGGGAAAGAGAGGAAAAAGGAAACAGAGGAAACAGGGGAAACACAAGGGAAACACAAAGGAAACAGAGGAAACATGGAAACACAGAAGAAACAGAGGAAACAGGAAACACATGGGAAACACAAATGAAACAGAGGAAATGCAGAGGAAACAAAAGAAACAGAGGAAACACAGAAAACAGAGGAAACACAGGAAACAGAGGAAACAGAGGAAACACAGGAAACACAGAGTAAACACAAAGGAAACAGAGGAAACAGGAAACACAGAGGAAACACAAAGGAAACAGGGAACAGGAAACAGAGGAAACACAAAGGAAACAGAGGAAACACAAAGGAAACAGGGAACAGGAAACAGAGGAAACAGGAAACAGAGGAAACAGAGGAAACAGGAAACAAAGGAAACAGAGGAAACAGGAAACAGAGGAAACAGGAAACAGGAAACAAAGGAAACAGAGGAAACACTATCCCCAGCGTACACTTCCTCTTAAATGCAGTTTGTCTATTTTTTCTATTATTTCTCTTTTCTTTGTCTTTTCTTGACGTTATGTAACGTTTATGCTGTCTGACTTTGCACTATTTACAATTGCAATAAAGTTTTTTAAAGAAGCGTGGACGGATCGACCAATGAAACGCAGCCGTACTCTGACCAGGACGTTGATGCTCTTCTTGGCGGCTGCCCACGTTGTTGGACGCCACGCAGCTATAGGCGCCGCCGCCGCACGGTAACGGCGGGGACGGTCAGCGTGCCGCTGACGACGCCTCGGGAGCCCTCCCCCGGCCTCCCCCACTGCAGGGAGGGTGGGGGGTCGCCGGCGGACGCCACGCACACCAGAGACACCGTCTCCCCAGAATTCACCACCAGGGGGTCGTCCTGCAGCAGCTTAATGGAGGGGGGGGCTGGGGGAGAATGGGGGGAGAAAAGGGGGTAAGAAAAGGGGGGCGTTAAAAACTGTTTTTATTCCGTTCACTGTGAATAATGTCTGAAATCTTGTTTACTGTAGAATTCACAGTTCACATATGATGCATCACAACCTTGTCGCCATGACAACATCACAGAAGTCTAAGTTAAAAAAATAAATCACAATATAGCCACTTTAGTACTAGGACCCGAGCTAAGACCCGAGCTAGGACCACAACTAGGACCCGAGCTAGGACCACAACTAGGACCACAACTAGGACCCGAGCTAGGACCACTTAGTCTTAGACTTTTCTTTATTAATCCTTTTGGGATTGCCCCGCGAGGAAATTGAAGATTCCAGCATCAGTTTTACCCAGAAAAAGAAATAAAAATAGATAAAAAGACAAAATAACAATAATAACAACAACAATAAGAACACAGCTAGGACCTGAGCTAGACCCGTGCTAGGACCTGAGCTAGGACCCGAGCTAGTTCAGTTCCTCTGTTTCAGTGAAACTATAGCTCCAGCTGTAACCATGCTAGCTAACCCTGTTGCTATGTGTTTCAGGCTGTTAGCATGCTAGCTAACCCTGTTGCTATGTGTTTCAGGCTGTTAGCATGCTAGCTAACCCTGTTGCTATGTGTTTCAGGCTGTTAGCATGCTAGCTAACCCTGTTGCTCTGTGTTTCAGGTTGTTAGCATGCTAGCTAACCCTGTTGCTCTGTTTCAGGCTGTTAGCATTCTAGCTAACCCTGTTGCTATGTGTTTCAGGCTGTTAGCATGCTAGCTAACCCTGTTGCTATGTGTTTCAGGCTGTTAGCATGCTAGCTAACCCTGTTGCTCTGTGTTTCAGGTTGTTAGCATGCTAGCTAACCCTGTTGCTCTGTTTCAGGCTGTTAGCATTCTAGCTAACCCTGTTGCTATGTGTTTCAGGCTGTTAGCATGCTAGCTAACCCTGTTGCTCTGTGTTTCAGGTTGTTAGCATGCTAGCTAACTTTGTTGCTCTGTTTCAGGCTGTTAGCATGCTAGCTAACCCTGTTGCTATGTGTTTCAGGCTGTTAGCATGCTAGCTAACCCTGTTGCTCTGTGTTTCAGGCTGTTGGCATTCTAGCTTACCCTGTTGCTATGTGTTTCAGGCTGTTAGCATGCTAGCTAACCCTGTTGCTATGTGTTTCAGGCTGTTAGCATGCTAGCTAACCCTGTTGCTCTGTTTCAGGCTGTTAGCATGCTAGCTAACCCTGTTCCTCTGTGTTTCAGGCTGTTAGCATGCTAGCTAACCCTGTTGCTCTGTGTTTCAGGCTGTTAGCATGCTAGCTAACCCTGTTGCTCTGTGTTTCAGGCTGTTAGCATGCTAGCTAACCCTGTTGCTCTGTGTTTCAGGCTGTTAGCATGCTAGCTAACCCTGTTGCTCTGTGTTTCAGGCTGTTAGCATGCTAGCTAACCCTGTTGCTCTGTGTTTCAGGCTGTTGGCATGCTAGCTAACCCTGTTGCTATGTGTTTGCTTATCTGAGTTTTCTGGAAGCCTCCGTTGACATGCAGGTGCATCCTGGGACGAACATCCACATTTATTACATTTTAAAAGGTATAAATATGTAATCTACAGTGTGTAAATAATCCATAACGCTGAGAATGTGAAAGCTTCTGTCGTCGGACTCAAAGCTGCAGCAGAAAAATAATAATGAGGAGATAAAAATAGCCGAGTCGACCTCTGTTAAGCTGACATCATGTAAATCCCATCAGCCCCTGGGGCGCAGCGTGGGACCTACTGTACAGGTCAGAGAAACACACACACACACACACACACACAGAAACAGACACACACACACAGAGAAACACACACACACACACACACACACACACACACACACACACACACACACACACACACACACACACACACACACACACACACACACACACACACACACACACAGAGAAACACACACACACACACAGACGCACACACACACACACACACAGAAACAGACACACACACACAGAGACACACACACACACACACACACACACACACACACAGAGACACACACACACACACACACAGAAACAGACACACACACACACACACACACACACACACACACACACAGAAACAGACACACACACACACATACAGAGAAACAGACACGCACACACACACACACACACACACACACACACACACAGAGAAACAGACACACACACACACACGCTGAGAGACACACACACACAGAGACACACACACACAGAGACAGACACACACACAGAGACACACACAGAGAAACAGACACACACACGCGCACACACAGAGACACAGTGTGCATGTCTGTGTGTGTGTGTGTCTCAGTGTGTGTGTGTGTGTCTGTTTCTCTGTGTGTGTGTGTGTGTGTGTGTGTCTCTCTGTGTGTGTGTGTGTGTGTGTGTGTGTGTGTGTGTGTGTGTGTGTGTGTGTGTGTGTGTGTGTGTGTGTGTGTGTTACCTGTCCTGTTGTTCAGACTGAAGTGGGCGCTCTTGTCTGTGATGCCGCAGACGTTCCTGACGGAGGAGATGCAGGTGTAGCCGGCGTAGTCCTGAGGACGGAGATTCTTCAGCTTCAAGATCTTCGTCTCACCCTGCACACACACACACACACACACACACACACACACACA
>JABXJD010000326.1:647500-650000 GCA_013375575.1 Percina caprodes
AGTCTCTCGTTAGCATCTCGGAGGCTACTTCAGACGTTCAGAAGTCTCTCGTTAGCATCTCGGAGGCTACTTCAGACGCTACAGAAGTCTCTCGTTAGCATCTCGGAGGCTACTTCAGACGCAGAAGTCTCTCGTTAGCATCTCGGAGGCTACTTCAGACGCTACAGAAGTCTCTCGTTAGCATCTCGGAGGCTACTTCAGACGCTACAGAAGTCTCTCGTTAGCATCTCGGAGGCTACTTCAGACGCTACAGAAGTCTCTCGTTAGCATCTCGGAGGCTACTTCAGACGCTACAGAAGTCTCTCGTTAGCATCTCGGAGGCTACTTCAGACGTTACAGAAGTCTCTCGTTAGCATCTCGGAGGCTACTTCAGACGCAGAAGTCTCTCGTTAGCATCTCGGAGGCTACTTCAGACGCTACAGAAGTCTCTCGTTAGCATCTCGGAGGCTACTTCAGACGCTACACAAGTCTCTCGTTAGCATCTCGGAGGCTACTTCAGACGCTACAGAAGTCTCTCGTTAGCATCTCGAGGCTACTTCAGACGTTACAGAAGTCTCTCGTTAGCATCTCGGAGCTACTTCAGACGTGCTACAGAAGTCTCTCGTTAGCATCTCGGAGGCTACTTCAGACGCTACAGAAGTCTCTCGTTAGCATCTCGGAGGCTACTTCAGACGCTACAGAAGTCTCTCGTTAGCATCTCGGAGGCTACTTGACGCTACAGAAGTCTCTCTTAGCATCTCGGAGGCTACTTCAGACGCTACAGAAGTCTCTTATAGCATCTCGGAGGCTACTCAGACGTTACAGAAGTCTCTGTTAGCATCTCGGAGGCTACTTCAGACACCCAGAAGTCTCGTTAGCATCTCGGAGGCTACTTCAGACGCTAACAGAAGTCTCTCGTTAGCATCTCGAGGCTACTTCAGACGCTACAGAAGTTCTCGGGTTAGCATCCGGAGGCTACTCAGACGCTATGAAGTCTCTCGTTAGCATCTCGGAGGCTACTCAGACGCTACAGAAGTCCCTTAGCATCTGGAGGCTATCAGACGCTAAGAAGTCTCTCGTTAGCATCTCTAGTTACAGTCATAAAAATGTATATTATATTATGTCACAGTGGAAGCGTGGGGCATCTGCAGCGCTCCGTTCTCATTAACACTTATTAACAGTAGAGTAAACCACCAGCTAATGGGCTGATAAACACGGTGGGGGAACAGCTGGGAGAGAAGGAGGTCATTTAAAACTATTCTAATTAATCCCAAATTCTCCGGGAAGGTAACGAGAGACAGACTCTCTTATGATGATGATGATGATGATGAGGATGATGATGATGATGATGATGATGATGATGATATGATGACAGATGATGATGAGGATGATGATGAGGATGAGGATGATGATGATGATGATGATGATGAAGCAGCAGCCGAGCTCCCGAGCTGATGACTCAGCAGGATGTCAGCCAAGGGCCCAGAGAGCGGCCTGCAGGCGGCGCCTGTGACGCCCGTCTCACCTGCTGGCAGAGAAGGTGGTGACACACAGGTGTGGGACCAGGTGGTAGACAGTGTGGTGTGTGTGTGTCCCTTTCGTCCAGCAGAGCTGCAGATGCACACGACTGAGGAAATGAGCTGCATATTGAATGATGACATCAGTGTCAAGAGGACACAGGCACACACACACACACACACACACACACACACACAGACACACAGAGACACACACACACACCCTCACACAGAGACACACACACACACAGAGCACACACAGACACACACACACACAGAGACACACACACCTGACACAGAGACACCTCACACACCTCACACACACACACACACACACACACACACACACACACACACACACACACACACAGACACACACACAGAGACACACACACACACCCCACACAGAGACACACACACACACAGACAGAGACACACACACACACAGAGACACACACACACACACACCACACAGTGCAGACACACACACACACACAGAGACACACACACAGAGACACACACACACACACACACACACACACACACACACACACACACACACACACCTCACACAGAGACACACACACACACACACACACCTGGACATAGACAACACACACATACACACACACACACACACACACTGACACAGAGACACACACCACACACTCTCACACACACACACACCTGACACAGAGACACACACACACACACACACCTGACACAGAGACACACACATACCAGGAGAGACACACACACACTGCAAGCCTCCTGACTATACGGTGATTCCTCTGCTATGTGGACGTAAGTCTCGTGGTTATGATGCAGTCATAGCCACGGAGCAAAGGAGATAACGGAGCCTTTTATACGCTTGTCGTATTTATTTAAAAATAAACAACGGTCAAATAGTCTTTAAACGCTTCGATGGAAAGTATTCACTGTCAAAATGAATGGGAGTCAATGGGATGCTAACAAAATGAATGTGGGAGTCAATGGGATGCTAA